>PVKA01018187.1:0-44326 GCA_004027165.1 Ctenomys sociabilis
CCACTGAGCCATCTCCCCGGCCTTAGTGTGGACTTTTAAAGTTTGTGACTAGCTCATGATCCACGGGGATTATGGCTGTGAGTGTTGTTAGGGTGTCATGGGTGCAAATGTTGCTGGGATTATGGGCTGGACTACTATCCCCAGCCTGGACCAGATAGCCTGAATGCAACTTAAGGGAGACAGATTTGCTCTCTGCAGCCATTGTTGCTGCTGCCCCTTCCTTTTGCTCTCTGTTCCTTGCCCCTGCCATGAACTGCTACTCTCTGCCATGTGCCACTCTGCCTTGGAGCCAGCTGAGTATGGACTGAAACCTCCAGTAACTGTGAGTTAAATAAACCTTTCCTTCCATCACTTTGAATGTCGGCTATTTGTCCCAGCAATGAGAGAAAACCACCTATAATAGAATCACCCTTAAAAAGTTTAATATGTTTTTCTGCATCCATTATGTCTACTTGCACTCATTTCCTCCTAATCTTACCTCAGGAGCTTGAAACTCACCATGGTGTGAGAATTTACATCACAGAAATTAGCACAAGATACTGTACAGACCACTTTTAAATTTAATCTGCATTAGAAGCATATTCTCCACTAATTTCTTAAGTGTAGATATCAACAAAAAACAAATCGAGGTCTGTTTAGTATCATACAGTGTTTCCACCCATACAAAACTAATAGAAAAAGAAGGCCACAGATATGTAGAGCAAAATGACTAGAATATGTAGAGAAAAAAAATAGAAAATAATATGATTTTATAATTGTTGTCTACTTGCATGACTCATTAATAATGGTTACATTGAACAATCCACTTTCAAAATTCCTGATATTTCACATCAGGTCTTAAGCCATCACAGACCAAACGTGTACTGAGCCAGGTCCTAATGAGTATGTGTTTAGAGAATCCGAGCTAGTGCATATTTGGGGCAGAGTACACAGTGTTACATTGCTGACCATGACTGTTTTTTAGCTAGGTCTAAGCAAAAGTAATCCTGTATCACTGGCTTATAACATGGTGTCTTGGTTACTTTTCTCTCGTTGCTGGAACAAAATACCCAACATCAAAAATTAAGGAAGGAAAGGTTTATTTAGCTCAGTTTGTGGAGGTTTCAGTCAATACTCGGCTGGTCCCAAGACAAGGTGGCAAATGACAGAGGGCAGCACTTCCTGCTGACAGGAAACAACAAAACAGCAAAAGCAAAAAGGGAGAAGCTTCTGCAGAGAGAAAGCTTCTCTGACTTCCTTATATTACATTCAGGCCATCTGCCCCAGGGTGGGTGTAGAATTCATAATCCCAGCAGCATTCACACCCATAATCCCAGCATTGGATCACGAATTACCACAAACTCTAGAAGCCCACTCTATGACTACATAAAGGTTTTTTGGGGGGACATCTAGAGAGAAACTCCAACATGAGGTAAGAAGGTAGCTGGAGCTATTTGGACCATTGCTATTGGGAGCTCTGAAAAGTCAGCATTTCTGAATTTGCAGGTAATAAACCAGCAGGACTTTTGCCTGGGCTCATGGCTGTTCCTTGGTAGGTAGTTTTCTAACAGTTAGTCTTGGAAAATTGGGGGGGGGCACTCTTGTCTTTGGCCCTTTGACAAGCATGGAACATAGGAAATTGATACAAAAACAAAGACATATCAGCTATAGATGCTGAAATGTTTGCATGCTGATAATAAGTGCCCATCATGCTATCATAGACTGTTCAAGCTGCAAGAGAGCCTAGAGGTAATTCAGCACCTCTGATTTGGAGAAGTATCAAAATGTGGGTTTTGCTTATGCTTCAAAAGAATTCTTTCATGACTGAAAAGATTTTCCTAATAATCAATATGAAAAGATCCTCTGTGCTGTGCAAACACAGCCTTTCTAGAGGGCTGACCTATGGGGAGAAATAGATGGTCACTAAGTGAACAATCCAAAACAGGGCTGGCCAAATAGCTTGGTGGATTAAAGCACCTGCAAGCAGGCACAGGGGCCAGGAGTTCTATGCCCCAGCCTGCCATGCCAGCCCTGCCCCCTGGGCACCATGAGAGGGCGATTGAGACTGGGCATGGTGGTGTACACCTGTAATCTCAGCACTTGGAAAGCTATAAATGGGTGGATCACTATGAGTAGATCTAGGTAGTGAGACCCTGAACACATGTAGACTCTTCCCTAAAATACAGGAAAAAGTAAAACAAAATAAAGGCCAAAGTGAAGTGACCAGAGCAGAAGTGATTACAGAAGTTAGCCTAAGCACTTTATGCAGAATCCTCTTTCATTCCGAAAATTCCACAGAGAAGTCAGGAAATTCAATATATAAGTTTCCTCCAGTGGCTTAGGTGTCACTTGGAATATTGACATCTGTGTTCTGCCTTGATTTCTAAGCTTTTCTTGGTAGTCAGATGACTTTCTGACAGCCTCTTTCAATGGGGATAGCTTGTCCCTCAGTATGCCTTATCTCCCAGAGAAGCCAGGAAATCAGAAGGAGGGATGCAGCTGCATGATATTGTCCTCTTAGTGTGCATTACCTAGTCTTCAACTAGGTTGTCAGACCTAGTAAATAATCATAATGTAGACTACCCCATTACATTTGAATTTCAGATAGAAAAAAATAATATTTTGTGTAAGTACATTCCAAATATTGCTTAAGGCAGACTTATACTAAAATTCACATTTAGCATAGCACCCAGCATTTTATTGGTGGGCAATAAAATTGGGCAATCCTATCCCCAATTCCTATTCAAAATCAGTTCAGAACAAGTTGTGGGTATAGGAAGGCAATGCATTCATAGTTAGGAGATGAAATGCACACGTGTGGTGCTTCCTTTTATGCCCGGCATCCACTTGTATATTACAGGAAGACCACGTCTCATCTTTTATTAGGGTAAAAAAGAAAAAGTGATTCCAAATCTTACCCTTCTTCAGACTGGAGATGCACAAAGTCCAATGATTTCCCTGCTGTCTTTTGTCTTTGCTGACACTCTGCCTACTAAGCTTTCTGCTGATGGAAAAGTTGGTTCTTGGAGCATGAAAGGCTCCTGTTAGCCTGAAAGCCTCCCAACTCCTTCTTTGGTACTTTGCGCTCCTCTTGGAACTAAGGCATCTGCACACATCTGCTTAGGCCTTTGCGATTATTCCACCAGGAAACTATAATGGAAGACCCTTGAGATGTATCAAACATGTCACCATCACTCTGATCTGCTTCCAGGGCAGTGGGATGCTATGTGCTCCACAAGAAGTCGCCACCTCACCCCTCAAGTTGCCCAACCTGGGAGACAGAAAGTGCCCAGAAAACTTGTTCTGAGAGCCTGTGACATCATCTTTATTTTCCATCCATAGAAAAATAATTTGGGGGCAGAGAGATTTTTGGACACCTCATCCTCTGATCCCTAAAAACATAGAAAAATATAACATATACTTTAAAAAGAGACTTGAAGTGTCACTCTGCAGTTCTTTCAGTCCAAATGTCTGCTGCAAGCCACTTTGGAAGAGAAATTCTAAAGCTACCACCTTCCTTACATACTGATAAATTTCTGTGCTTGACAATAAAAAGGAACTGCTTGTACCCTTGGCTTTTCATAAAAGCATTGTTCAACAGGCAGCAGTCATCCTTGCCTCTCCTAAACTTTCATGTTACCTTCCTCTCCCCTAGAAAAATCTCTCTTGCCTGATAAGAAATCTCAATCTTGGCTCCCCAAGGTATCACTTCCTTCTGAATTATGCTTGAAAGAAAAAGAAAAATCGAATGTCCTTTTGTACCCTGGAAAGCAACTGCAACCCCTATAATTCTTCCTCCCATGTATGTAATTTATACATAGGCTTTCAGTGACATACATCCTCTACAAACTTGCTTCGTGTTTGGAAGACAGCATCTTCAGCTCTGACTTTGCTTCTTATAAATAGGGGAACTGAATGCCCCATCAATGAGGGAACAAATCACTTCATCTTCTGGATAAATGAGTCCCTTATTCACACGTGGTAAAAGTGACTTTTCCTTTGGAAAGTCAGCTGCAGAGTAGTTGCTCTACATCACTTTCAGCATCTGCATAGTCAATTGAGTGGTTTTTTTCTTTAGTTTTCCTCTGGAAAGGGGCCAGCTCTCTTCCACATTCTGATGGGTAGCAGCAAAAATGTTTACAACAGCAGTCTTCTCCCAGCAGCTAATTCTATCTTAAATTTCTTTAGCATACAGCCAAGCTAGGGGAACCTGGAGGGCCAAACAAAACTGAGGGAAAACACTAACAACAGCAACAACATACCAGGCTACAATGCCCCTTGAGACACAGAATCATGTGCCTACTTTATAGTCAACAAGTAGGTTTGGTGGGAGAGTCTTTTGTGCTGGGCTAAAAGCACATGTTTCAAGGAAGACAACAGCAAAGGAACTGCAGCTGGCCACCATTGCAGCTCATGCATGTCATTCACCACTCAGACACTCCTAAGAAGTTCATGATTTCCTTTGATGTTCAAGAGGAAGGTGGAGTGTGAGTGACTAAGGGCCTTGTGTTAAAAATCACACAGGAAGAAAAGGAGGATTCATGTCCACAGGACTAAGTACTGCTCTTAGTTTACCTTCTTGTTATCTCTCAAAGAACTGCCTTCTTCTGAAAAAGGCTTGCAACCTCCCACATAACCACAAGACTTCTTTCTGGAGAAGAGCAACTGAGTTCAATGCCCATTCTTGCTAATAATGCTCTTAAAATATCTATCATTTACCCTGTCCATGTGCAGTGACTTTCAGAAAGTCTACAACATTCAGTCCCTATGCAGAGACTCAGACTCATACCATCCTTGCTTGGATGGCCTCTCCATGAGGCAGGCCCTGAAGCAAAGATTCTACTCCTTAACAGATATGGAATGATAAAACAGTGATGGCTGTCATTTATCAAATGGTTTCCAGGAACCATCCTACGCACTTCTAAATAATGTCACATTTAATCCTTAAAACAGTTCCATCACTGTTTTGATCACTCTTCCCATCATAATCAGAAGACTATGATCACTCATGTGGTTGAGCCTGCCTTGCTGATCCCTTCCTGTCCTGGATCTCTCTTCATTCTTTCTTTTGGAAGGAAGATAGTCAAAGACACAACTATACACAGAATTTTGCTTATGAAGTGCACTCTTTTAAAGAGATAGACTGCTAGCATCCAGAGGATCCATTTGAAGAGCCTTGTGAGATGAAGCAGGAAGAGGTAGAAGTTGGCCACAGAAAGAGTGTTTATAGATGAAGAATTAGAGTCAAAGTAAGGAACGGCAAACAGTCTCCAAGGACAGAAAGTGACCTAAGAGAAAGAAATGTCTGGCACCACCCTTTGAGTTCTGAAATAAATCATACCCAGGATCAACTTTCTGATGTTGTATTGAGTCCGCATATGCCCATTTCATGGGAAACGAAATCAAAGCTTAGGAAGGTGAAGTTGTATGTTCAGTCACCCTCTTATGTAAGATTTTACTGTAAGGCCATGCATCATCATCCTGTTAGGAATGGCATATCTAACTCTAGAATGAATGAACTGTGGTGACAAAGAAGAGATTAAAATTTAAAAGCAAGAACAATTTCATATTGAACACTCTAGGTGGTATAATCATATTGAAAGTTGTGAACATTTTCTATCTTACCTAAGTCTAGAAAGCTAATGTACATTCCAGAAATTAGGTTGGATATATATGAGCTATCCTAGGCAATAAACTAGAAATACAGGACTGATATAGACATTTTTAAAAGTGAAATATGTTTCAGATATAAGAAATGCTAAAGAAAAAGCTTGCTGTTTTTTAGCCTTCATGGGAGGTCACAAATAGGACAGTATTCTTGCCTAGGATAGAGTAGTGAGTAGAGTACCTTTATTTAAAGTCTTGAGAACTAAGCAGAATTACTCCTTCGGGCCTCTTCTTGCCTTATGATCCTTTAGGTTTAATTACATTTTATGGGTAATATGTCAGCAGGAAATTCCAGAATCCAACAGACTTTAGTCTCCTTAACACGTGACCATTGCCTAATCATTTGAAACTATCTAGAAAGTTTTAGGACATTCTGAGCTTTACAAGGAATAAAAGGATGATGTCACATTAAAACGATGACAACCAAGAGAAAACTTCTTACTGATTACAGGAATTGCTAGAACTACCATATCTTCATCTAAATATTCTCTGGGATGTCTATGTGGAGTTTGCTCTGAGTTCCTTACACTTTCTCTAAGTCAGTCTCCCACTGCAGGAATTCAGGTGAGCCCCTGACAGTTTATCAAGGTAGAAGATAAACATAGCTGGACTTCAGTAAAATCTCTGTAAAGGTTTTGTCCCCACATTTGTTAGCTGGTCTATTCTTCAAACTCCTCTGCTTGTTGTATATTAAAATTTTTAAATAAGGTCAGGCTTAGGGTCAGGATCTGTTTTGTTTATTTTAAACTAAGATGCATACTTTTTGGTTAATAGTGGTTTCTGATTTCCATGTTCCTATTGCATCCTTTATTTCTCTGCTTTACCATTTAGCCCAGTATATCAAAATGATCTCTGCAATGGACTCTCCCACTAGATTCTGGCCTTCCTAAGGGTAGGAACTACTTTTCAGTTATACCAGTACTGTTGCCCTTTGGGCAGCTGCCAGCTCATTAGACATTAGCAATCAATGTTGTTCAGGAGAAAAGCTGCAAAGTGTGATATTTCATGAATAAATTCTGGAACCACATTATCTGAGAAAACTCAAGCAAGCTCTATGGCTGAGTGTCGTCTTCTGTAGATCAGGGCCGATAATGCACAGCCTGCCGAATGGTTGTTGTCAGTGGAGGTGGCATAGAGACCAGAGGTGCTTAGCCCAAGTGCCGAGACTCAGAGGAACTTGAGGCACCTGGAGACGGAAGACCAAGCCTCCGTTTGAGTCTCAGTGCCCCTGTGGACTGGGCACCGGGCACGGCCTCACCTTATGGAACTGCGGAGGGTATATTCGGGCAGCGCCGTGGTTCAGCAGCAGCTGGTAGCAGATCTCAGGCTGGGCGGCGGGCCTCACGGAGGTGACCTTGAGCACGTACTGTATGGCAGCGCAGCCGTTGATATCCATGAGGTTGGCTTCGGCGCCAGCCTCCAGCATCATGTGCATGAGCACGTGGTCACAGTTCCAGGCCGCCTTGTGCAGGGGAGACTTAAAGTCCTCGTCGCGGGCGTTGACCTCCGCCTGGTGGTCCAGCAGCATGCGGCAGATGAGGTGGTGATCCGGGCTGTACTCCTGCTCCTTAAAGCGGAGTGCCCAGTAGGTGGCGATGGCCAGCGGGGTCTCCATGTGCGCGTTCACGCTGTCCACCTCGGCCCCGTGCTCCACATAGAAGGCCACCAGCTCCGGGAGCCCAAAGTGGGCCGCCGTGTGCAAGGGCGTCTCCTCGTCCTGGTTGTTGGTCTTCATGTTCACATTCGCGCCTATAAAAGGAAACAGGGGCAGAGGATTACTTGGCGGGTCTTGGCAAGATCCACCCCACGGGATTTTCCTTACTGATTCACTTGGAACCTCTGATTCCACACATGTGCACTGTCTCCATTCCACTTCTGGTCCTGGTACAAGTAGCTCCTTCGAAACAACAGTGCCACCTCCTGGGACAGCCAACGACGCACCCCACGGGGAGGAACAGTTCCTGGCCAAGGCTGGGGCTCCATTGCTGAATTCCACTGCTGAATTCCCAGGTGCACCCAGAAATATCAAACATTTTATAAGTAAAAAGCTTTTAGCAGTAAGATACCAAATATCGATCAAATTAAAGTTACATATACCAGTAATTTTGAGGCTTGTGCAAATGACTTTTAAAACGTCAAAGGTTTTACATGTTTTACAAATAGTGTTTTTCTTCTCTATCAAAACAAGTGAACCAAAAGTTTGGCGCAGACAAATCTTAGTGCTGTGGAAAGTGCCTGGGTCTTTGACCAAAATCTCAGAAAGAGGGCCAAGTCTGTGAGGCCTGTTTGGAACACTCGAAACACACACACACAAACACACACACACCACAGGCACACTCATCTTTAACCACCAACTAACCCAAAGGTCATATTTTATTGAAAAAGATAGAAGCTAATATGATAGGAAAAAAAAAAAGAATTTACAAACTGTATCATGTTGTACTTTGGGTTGACAAAGGATGTGCCTGAATAGTAGCACCTCTGACATTGTTTAATCCAACCCACTCCTTTAATGGACCAGGAATCTAAAGTGACTTATTCTTCTGAAGAATGTTGAATTTAGAATGATCAACTGTAGTATCTGAAATTTTCCTTCTCTGCCTAATTTATTGAGTTGGACCAAATGACTCCTAGAGGTTTGACTCTATATTCAGTTTTGCTAGAAATTTTTATAGCTACATCAGGTATATTTCTCAAAAGATTATTATTCCATTAACTATATTTATTTAACACTTAATCATGTGCAACATTCTGAGCTAAACTTTTTCATCATGTGGCCTCAGTGAATGTTTCCAGCGACTCTCTGCAGTATGTACAGTTCTTTCCTAGTTTTATAGATGAAAAAACTTGTATTTAGTAAGCAATTTGCTCAGAGTGCACTAAGCTGCTAAGCAGCCTTAGAAGAAAGATTTGAAATCAGATAGTCTGGCTGCAAAACCCTTTATTACTGTGATAATCTGCCCCATTGTTAGCTTTTTGCAAGAAAATTTTTCTGTACATATTTTGTAGGAAAGCTAGAAAACAGAGACATAATGTTGCATTTTATAAGGTTAAAAACAATCTATTCTTCTGAAGTGAGCCTAGAGTTTGAGCCAAACTCAGAAGCTATTCAGTTGAGTGCTTCTCATGGTTATGCTGGAGACCTTGGGCGGGCGTTCAACACAGTCCATTCAAGTTTTCTTGCTGATTCTTTCTTCCTCACCTTTGCAAATACGTTGATTCATACTGAGAATTCTACACATGGGTCACTCTTGGAGTCAACTGTTTTGAGAACATTGTCTAAAATAGAGATTTTCGAAGCAGCAAGACACTGCTGTGGATCCCTGTCTCCTGTGGATTCATTTCAGAGAATGTGACTGTGTGTGTCTTCCCTTTCTAGGCTTGGTCCCATCACATTACAATTGCCTCCTCAGTTTCCCAAAGCATTCCAGTGATTTTTAAAATAATATCATTCCTCACTTCTAAATAGTATTATTAGGGTTTTCAAAAGTGACATAATCTGATCTGTTATTCTCACACTGTTTTTAGAAAGCAATTTAAAATTAAGTTATAGGGCTTGTAACATTGTCAATATTGACACAGACAAAACTTTGATCCCATTAGTTTTTAACACTATATATGCATATATTCAGTATTTTCCATTTTAATTTCCTGCCATTTAATTAGCAATTATTGTGCCACATTGTTTATTGCCTGAACACTGTATTGTTTCTGAAAGGAAATCTTAGAAACTGCAATTGGTAAACTTATGCAAGCATTCAAGTTTCAAAAAAAAAAAGCAACAATCTATTCTTTATTGAACACTCCTTTATGCCCTTATTTCTGGCAGTCTCCCACTCCTGTGAAGCATATTGGGAGTAGATAATGCTCCCATTAACATGCTCAGGATCAGGCACAAAACAAAACCCTGGTGCGGTTGGAAGAACATCTGTTACGCGCACTGTGAGGCTGCCTGTGCGTCTGTCCCGTGGAGTGCACTGCTATTACCAAAGCCTTTCTTTCATTGAGCGTCGGCATTCATCAATATTCTGCCTGGAAGAGTTCTGGGCCAGGTCTCCTTTCAAGTCAGGTCTGCCAAGGAGTGAAAGCGAATCAGTAAGAACCTCTTCCCAGAAGCCATGCCAGGGGTTGCTTCCGATGCTGGAGAATTTCCAGTAAAGAACAGCGTTAAAGGGTCAGTCTCAGATCTTCACAGGCCAACTTGGACCAAGTCACATTATTTCCTTTAGTGGATTCTGACATCAACAGTCGACCCTTGACTTCCTGGTGCAATGAGATACGCAGCAAAGCTGCCTTCTCCGGAGAGGAGCTCCTTGCTTTTAGGCTTGAATTGTGTCCTTGAGAGTAACTATTCCAGGGCATGCACTACAAAATGGGATGCTTGGACTATATTTTGTAACTTATTTGAGACATTAATCCAAATATTTTTTATGTATATGCTTTAATCATTTTTTTCTTTACAATAAGTTTTGGACAATTTCCTTTTTGTGTATCTTGGTATGATTTTATTTAACTTTCTTGGGCAAAAGGTTCATTTTTCTTGGAAATGTGGTATTATAAGTTGAACTGAATTTAAAAATTTTATATCTTTAAATATTTATTGCCTACTCCTTTCTACTTTGAGAATTCTAATTATATGAATATAAGTTTCTAGATTTTGACACAGTGAACTATTATGACTGATCTGTAAATTCTTTCTTCATTTTTATTTTGGACAATTTTTCTTCTTATATTCATCTATGTTTGTAAATAATTCATTTTCAATTTACAATCTATTAAAAAATGTAAAAAGATAGTAAGCTAGCAAGTTAAGCTCCTAGAAATATTGCAAATTTTTATTTTTTAAAACTGTTTGTTTGTTTATTTATTTATTTATTTGGTACAGGATATTGCTACCCAGCTCAGACTTGTAGTGATCCTCCTATCTGTCCCTCCTCCCCAACACTGGTTTCAGTGGCGAGCTTGGCATAGGGCCAGCATGGCATGCAGTACTGGAGATTGAACTTTAACCCAGGTCCCTGAACTTGCCAAGCAGGAGCTTCAGTCACCGCATTATCTTCCCAGTGCAACGAAAATATTTTAAATATAAAAGTACACTATGGGGGCCAGAGAGATAGCTCAGTAGAGTAAGTGCTTGCCTGGCAAATGCAAGGGCCTGAGTTTAATCCCCCATTCCACCAAAATAAAAATAAAAATAAATAAATAAATAAAAAGTACACTATATCCATTGCCAACCAATGCCATAATAGTGTCACATAATGGATAACTTAAAACAATGGAAATTTATTCCCCCAATAACTCTGGAGACCATAAGCATGAAAATACAGTGTTGGCAGGGGTTGTTTTTCCTCAGGACTAAGAAGAAAATCTGTCTCGGCCTCCTTCGGTCTCATGGGGTAGGGTCATCCTAGATGTCACTTGACTCCTGGATGCGTCACTCCAATCTCTGCCTTCGACTTCAAATGGAATTCTCTCTGGTTCTCACATGACTGCCTTTTTTCTGACGACACTTGTCAGACTGCTATAGGAATTCACCTTATTCTAATATGACCTCATCTTAACTTGAGAAATTTTATCTGCAACAGTTTTGTTTCCAAACAAATTCACATGCCACAATGGGCCAAGGGTATGATTAGGATTTCAAAATATTTTTGATAAGGACAGGCGCAGTCCAACTTACCACATGTAACGTGCACTACAAAGAGTATGCAAATACACGTGTACAGTTTTTAAGTTACTGCAGAGCTGCTATATAATCATTTCTCAGGTCAAGAAATCACATACAAGGGCAGACCAAATAGCTCTGCAATGAAAGCACCTGCAAGGAGGTGCAGGGGCCAGGGGTTCAATCCCTGGGCCTGCTGTGCAGCCCAGCCCCCAGGGCACACTGAGAAGGCAATTGGGTGTGGTGGTGTATGCCTGTAATCCCAGCTTTGGGGGGGCTGTAAACAGGTAGACCACTACTAGTCAGATCTATAATGAGACCCTGAACACCCTGTAGACTCTTCCCTAAAATACAAAAAAAGAAAGAAAGAAAGAAATCAAATACTTCTAGACCCACAGAAGCCCTCTACTTCCTTCTATATCCTCCAAACCAACTCCATCCTGCTGAATGTAACTATTATCAGTGAATCAAGTATATTCAGATAATCAAGTCTTCTTTGAATTTCTTTTTACTTTTGCCACATTTGTGTATAACTCTAGTCAGTTTGTTTTCATTTATTTTTGATAGCATTATGAGAACATGCATGCACACACACATTTTTTTGTTCTGCTAAGCTACATCCCTGATCCTTTTCTATTTTGAAGCAAGTACTCACTAAGTCACTAGATTACTCGGGCCACCAAGGTGGGTGGATCCTCCTGCCTAGCTTCCCAGTCCTAGGAATGAACACCTACTCTTTCACAGTTTTCCTCTTTCATTTGCAACATTATGTTGTGAAAACAATTACGTTGTGTTGTTTAACATTCATTTGTTTATTTTATTTCTTTTTAATTTTTATTATTCATTTGTTTATTGAATATAGGTTGTCACTATGCAATTCAGACTAATAGTGATCCTCCTGTCTCAGCCTCCCCAGCACTGGGATTACAGGCATGCACCCGATGCCCGGGGTTCCAGGACCAAAACAGCATATGGTACCAAGGATTGAACCCAGGCCCTTGCACTGGCCACACAGGCACTTAGACTGCTGAAATATCTCCGCAGCCCCATTTGTTCATTTTATTATGTTCTATCTCTTGGCATAATAATTCACAGTTTACCTATTCTGCTGAAATGAACATTTTTACATTCAGGTAATTCCCAACACTGCTGTCACCAGAATCCTCATGTGTTTTTGGACCCCAGAGTTTATGTGCAGGGGCTCTTCTGGGTTCTATGCCTATGAACACAATGACTGGTCACTCTGCAGATCTTCACCTCTACTAGATGCTGTCAGACAGACAAATGCAAGAGGTTAGGCGCATTGAGCCATGTGAGAGGGTTCTCCTTCTACCAGATCCCTGGCCCCACCGATATCATAAGTCCACTCAGTTTTAGCCAGTCTAGAGTAGTGATGTCTCATAATTTCTATACTTAATAGTCAAGTTAGAAATATTTTACTATTTCTACACTTTAGGTGCTGATGAAGCCTTTCTATGTTGCTATTTTAAACATCTTATTAAAATAACTGAATAATATTCCATACAGTAGGTGTACCCTACTATTAAATTACCAAGATTTTTACAATTTTTTTGTTTTACCATTAATGCTACCATTGTTAATTATATGCAAATTTTAGCATTATTTCCTTGGGATGAATTCCTGCAGGTAGAATCACTTTACTGAAACTCTGGAATTGTGTTAAGGGGTTTACAAACTGTTTTAAGTATAAAATCTTATTCATTTCTCTCTCATGGGTATGTCAGAGTAGCCAGACCACTTCCCAGAATACTGTTTTGCTTTTTGAATCTTTATAGGGCCAAAGAGATTGCTCAGTAGACTATGCACCTGTTTTGGCAAGCACACGGAGCAGGGCATCACTAATACACCACACATACTCGATCACAAGCATCACGTGCTGTGCTGGCCCCACCCCTGGGCACGCTGAGCTGGCCACCGAGACCATGTGTGGTCGTGCAAGCCGGTAAGCCCAGTGCCAGGGAGGCTAAAAATAGGAAGATCACAGTCCAAGCTGCTTATGGTGATCCTGTACTAAATACAACAATTAAAATTAAAATTAAAAAATAGGATTTATAGTGTAACTTTTTCATTGATAAATAGTAATGAGACAGTTTCAAAACATTAATAGGAGAGTTTCAATAATTAATACATTGTACATTGTTGTCTTCTTAGTGGTTATCCATAGTACAAAAAGCAGATAGGATATCCTATCCAAACACTATTAGTACAAATCTTTCTTCTCATTGAATTAAGCGAAAGTAGCTGTATATCTATACTAACTATTCTGTATATACAAATACAAAATAGTCCTTCCTTTGTATCCCTTTTTTTTTTGTTTAGTCCTATCAGAGATGAGCAGTCAATTGACATCTAAATACCATATGTGCAGGAATTCAGCAAAACAATCCGACACAGTCCAGTAGTCCACAATAGTAGTGGGTTATCCACAGAAGTTGCTGACTTGAGCCTTTCACAGATCAACATATTAATATGGCTTTACTTTATATACCTTGTATTTATACTTTTCTGCTGGATGGTTAAGACCAAGATAAAGCAAGACCTATATAACAAAAAAAAATGTAACTTTTGCCTGATAAGGTCAGTCAAGTACCCTCAGGATTTATCCAGTAACCCTGTACCACACTTTGTAGATCCTTTGTCAGTGTCAGACATGTGGACAAGTCACAGCCATTGCTTGACCAATTTTCTCTCTGTAAAAGCCTGAGAGAGTGTTTTTCTCTCCATATGACTCCCCTTAGGCATCCTATACATCATTGATCTCATTCCTCTGTGGCTTCATAATATCCTTGATCAGAAAATTCGGGGCACACCTGAGTTCCATGATGTTGCAGTACAGGTTCTACTATGTCCTGAGACTCCACTGACTTTGAAAGGCTAGGGCCAAAATGTTGGTTGACCTTGCAGCCCTTCCTTTTCTCTAATTTTTGATCTGCAAACTTAGGTTGTTAACTGTCCAGAAGAGAAGCATATTATTATCCTGCAAAATATGCAGTTCGGTTTACCCTAACTATCTGTCAAACATCTTACGCATAACATGGAACAGGTGCTTTCCATCAAGTACTGATATATTAAATTTTAAGTCCCTACAGAATATGAAGAAAAAGTAATTTAAAAAAATAGGAATAAACACTTAAGTGGTTTTACACAGAAATTTGGAATTCTAACCATTTACAGCACTGTAGCAGGACAGTCCTGTGACATTTTTTTCTTGTGTCTTATTTTCATTTATTACCCTTTATTTAAAAAAAAAAACTTTTGCATGAGAGACAGTATGGTAATAATTGGTATATCATGACAAGAAGTATGTATTTAAAAGACCAGAATGGCAGGCATTCCAAACATGGCCATTCTATTACACGTGAACACAGTGACTGGTCTCTCTTTGTGCAGGTCTTTAGTACAGTTGCTTGGTTCACAGGTATCAGCATATATAGTTAGGCAGGGTGAGAATCCTACCAATTAACTGTTAGCTTCAAAACCCTGCTGATGTTTTTTAGGATCATTGTCTTACCCATCTTGTGCATATAAATGTATGACTTTGCCCCTGCCATGTTTCCCAGCTTTTCTCCTTGCCCTCTCCTCATTGTCCAATCCTTAAGTTCTCACTTTCCTTTCAATTGTGTTATACCTTTCTATTTGTAATTCTTCTTTTGAGTTCTTATACTAGGGAGACTATACAATATTTATACATGTGGGTCTGATTTATTTCACTGATGAGTACATGTTCAAGTGACATCCACTTAAATATGAAGGTTTCGAATTTATCATGCTTTATGGCTGAGTAATACTCCATTGTATAAAAATACCAACTCTTTTTCAACCTTCCTCATGTGCTGGGCATCTTGGTTGTTTCCAAGATTTGGTTATCACAAATGGTGCTGCTATAAACATAGGCACACATATGTGATATGATGTTTTCAGTTCTGTGGGGAAAATTCCCAGTAGCAGGATAGCTGACTGGAATGGGATTTCCAGTCCTAGTTTCTTAAGAAGTCTCAACACTGGTTTCCATAATGACTGTACCAGTCTACATGAGTATACATCTTTTGAGTGGCAGTAATTTCCCCACAACATCCATCAGTTTGTAAACTCTTGCATTAGTGATGCCATTCACCACAGGGAATTTGTACCTGGACAAGGTTTATTTTGCTTCTTCTTTCATTCCCATTCCCCTCCCCTTCAGCCCCTCTTCTTCTTTTTACAAAAGCTTTCTTTTCATCTATCCTTTTTTCTTTCCTTCTCTTGTTCCTTCTTTCCTTTTTTAACATGAGTATTACTGTACCTTTTTTTTTCCAGAACCCAGGAGCAAACTCAGGACCTTGTACTTTCCAGGCAGGTGCTTGCACGACCAAACTATATTCCCAGGTCTACTATACCTTTTTAATACTGAACATTATGGAGAAATGGAAGCCCATTAAGTCTCATTGATTTACAAGCCATCTGTTTTTTATTTATTCACCTGTTTGTATATTTTACTATTTTTATTGAATTTTGATATTTTATTAATGATATAACTGGATTTAGTTTTTCATTAATTTTGCCTACTCTTCTCCAAATGACTGCATATCTTTAAATAAAGCAGAGTTTTTCTTCTACTCTTGTGATGTATTAGTCATATTTGAAAAGAAAACATTTATGCACTAAGAACTATAAAACCTTTTTTACTTAAAATGCTCACTATCTAGTGATTACCAAGTTAAAGTCATTGTTAAGAAATTTCTTCGCACCATTGCCTTAATCCCAGTTCCCAATTTCAAAATCTACAATATAGCAGATTTCTCGTAGCTTCCTTTTATCATCATCTTGAAGAATTCTTTTTTTTTTTTGTATCAGGAATTGAACTCAGGATCTTGCACTCTCCAGCTAGGCAAATACAAACTACGTTCCTGACCCAGAATTGCTGTTTTGTTAGACAAGGTGAAAGAGTTTATTCTCATTAGTTATAGTGGTCTCAATATATATGAGAACACAGAGAAAATATTATCAATAACAGAATTTTGCACAATTTATTAACTCCTAATAGAAGTTTACAATGCCCATTGGCTGCTTGTTTTATCAGAACTGATTCCTATCGATGACTTTACATTTGTTCTTATCAGCTTGAGCTACACCTGCCCCCACTCAAATGACCAGTGCAGATAGGATTTTGTCCAGGTAATACACAGCATATTTGTTCATTGTTGTTTATGAAAATCATTAATAAAGTCTGCTCTAGCTTTGAGCATTCACTAAAGGTTTTACAAATACTGGCTCACTGATTAACAGATAGCATTCTTTTAAAATATCTATTATTCAAAGGTTAAACCTCCTTTTTTCCTATTCAGAGCTTTTCAATTTCTGAGTGTTCTGGAATTGCTTCTCAAGTCAGCTTCTTTGTCAAGGATGCAATTTTGTACAGTGTCAAGTTTGTTATTAACTGTCACCAAGGCATATTTTCAGTTGGTTGCTTTGCTCTTGTTTCAATTTTGCCCTTTCAGTCTACAATTGAGAGCACATATATTTTCTTGTGTCTTCCATAGTCTTGTCTCAAATGAAATCTTAAATGAAATACCATTTCCTTTATGGTCTCATTTCTTCACTCATATTCTCTTTGGTCTGAAGTTGAGAACTATTTTCTTCTAGACCACCAAGAGCTCTGTCTCACCCAGTGCAGCCCGTACCACCCAGTGAGGTCACCCTTATCAGTAATCTTACAAATTCCCTGTTACTCCCATCTCCACTGCAGACATAGGATCTGGCTGAGTCCTTTTTTGTCTCTGTGCTGACATCATGGTCCAAGCCTTTGTAAGTGTCCCACTCTATATATAATCATGCTTGTATCCCCCAAATACTCACTACCATTACCAAAGTCCCATGGAGCTTCATGGAGAGGATTCAGTGTTAAAGGTTTGCACAACACCACTCTGCTAAAGTCAGAGTCACTGGCTCTAGTAATTCAGCCCCTTCTTACCCTGAGCTGTCCTTCAACTCTTACTCCATTTATCAATGTATTGTTCTGTTTGTTTATTTGTTTTTTAATGTATTTGGTACAGGATCTCACTATGCAGCTTGGAGTTGTAGAGACCCTCCTGTTTTCAGCCTCCCCAGTGTTGGGATTACCGGTGTACACTACCACTCCTAGTCTTGGTGGCTGGCTCAGTATGCCTAGCTGGTGCAATATGTGTTGCCAGGAATCAAACCCCAGTCCCTGTGCTCACCTATGAAGGCTCTTAGTCCACTGAGCTACTCACCAGCCCTGATTGCCAATGTATCCTGATTGCTCTTAAGCTAGGGTTTAATCAGAATAAAGTAAATATCTGTTGCAACTCAGCAACAGAAGTTCATGTCTTACACTCTTTGCATGTAGTATACTACAGTTCCAGGAGGCAGTTCCCTGTACCAAAACACCTCTATTTGATGGCAGAAATCCAAGCTTCCTTGTTCTTATGACTCCCCACCGTTGAGGTTTTCTCAACCATCACCATATCACAGGCAGAAATAATTCTGAAAAAAAAAGTCCTACATGGTATTACAGACCTGAGGATGACTCATATTTCTTCTGTTCCTGTGACATCCACTAGAGGAGCCATGTGCCTGCTGAATTTTAATGAAACTAAAAAGTGCAGTCTTCCATAAGCCTGGAGGGAAAGACAACCAGGTAAGGCTGAACACCACTTATTTCAGCCACCATTGAGTTGAGTCTCTGTAGGTTGCAGTAAAACAAAACAAAACAAAAATGCTGACTGATTCAGAAATTACTTTTCCTCTTCCCTTTTATTTTAGGAGAAAGATCAATGTCTTCATCTTTGCAATTGCTCCTACCATCAGCAACAAAAATATTGCCCCACAAAAATTTCTCTGTATATCCAGTATCGCCCTTCTCTTAGCTCTTAGCCCTGATTTGATAAACACACTTAAAGGCCTTCCTCCTATTTTTAGTTGCTCTTCAGTCTCCTTTCACCTCCTTTTGGGGAAGTGTCATGAACACAGGGGCTCTGCTTTCGATATCCTTGTTCTCACCATCTAGAATTGCTTAGTCTATCAAAATCTACTGTGTCTCCCTGGAACTGCTCTGATAAAAATCACCAGCAGCCTTCAATTGATTACTATATTAGTTACTTTTCTTACTGCTCGGACAAACTACCTAACACCCACAAGTTAAAGGAAGAAATGTTTATTTTGGCTCAGTTTTTGGAGGTTTCAGTCCATACTTGGCAGGCTCCAAGGCAACGTGGCATCACAGAGGCAACCCCATCCCTGACATGACAGGAGGAAGGCAGAAAGCAGAAAGGGGTGGCAGCAGCAGGCCTGGCTTCTTTCTGCTCCTTTAAATTCCATCCAGGCTGCCATCTGATTGGTTAGTGGCACCCATTCCCAGGACAGGGCTTCCATTATCCACGTCTTAATCCACGTTCACACGCCCTAGCCAGTCACCTTTGAAACTCCCTCCCTGTGGGTGCACACGGCTGGAAGGACACCTAGAAACAAGCCATCACAGTCACGCTCGCATGCACCTTTCAGCCTTCATCCTCCTATGTGCCTCGCATACGTCCAGTGGTGTTTATGCTTCACTTCATGAAATTTGACTTTTTTCAACTTCCTCCAGCATGCTCTCTTCTCCCTCAGTGGCTATCCCTTGATGATTTTTCTGCTTTTACTTTCTTTTACTCACCCTGTATATTGTGATATTTTATCCCAGATAACATCATTTGCTTTGTGATCTTCTTTCTATATATAACTTCCTAGAGCAACTATAACTACTTTTTTAAGTTTATTTATGAAAACATGGTTCTCAAAACTATATAATGGCCAGGTGAGGTGGCACATGCCTATGATCTTAGCACTTGGAAGGCTGAGGCAGGAGGATCTCTGTGAGATCAAGGCCAGTCTGAACTGCATAGAGAAACTCTGTCAAAAAAAATAAAAAAGCAAATAAACAAAAACTATACGAAAACTCATATTTGATAAGTTTTTATCAAAATATATAACAAATAATTACAACTCAGTAATAGAAAGGCAAATAACTCAGTTTAAAAATAAGCCAAGGCCTTTTTACTGAGATGGCACCGAAGGTGAAGAAGGAAGCCCCTGCCCCTCCCAAAGCTGATGCCAAACGACAAGCTTTGAAGGCCAAGAAGGCTGTGCTGAAAGCCATCCACAGCCACAAAAAGAAGAACACAAGAACATCACCCGCCTTCTGCTCTCCCAAGACACTGCGGCTCTGGAGGCAGCCCAAATACTCTCAGAAGAGCGCCCCCAGGAGAAACAAGCTTGACCACTACGCCATCAGCAAGATCCCCCTGACCACAGAGTCAGCCACGGAAAAGACCAAGGACAACAACACACTCGTGTCCATTGTGGATGTCAAAACCAGTAAGCACCAAATCAAACAAGCAGTAAAGAAGCTCTATGATACTGATGTGGCCAAGGTCAGTACCCTAATCAGGCCTGATGGAGAGAAGAAGGCGTATGCTCGACTGGCTTCTGATTATGATGCATTGGATGTTGCCAACAAAAGTGGGATCATCTAAACTAAGTCCAGTTGGTTAATTCTAAATATATACTTCTGGGCCAGGGATGCAGCTCAGTGGCATAAGCTCCTGCCTGGCAAGAGCAAGGTCCTCAGTTTGATCCCTGGTACTGAAAAAAAAAAATAAATAAAAAAAAATAAAAAAAAAAAATATATATATATATATATATACACACTTTTTTCCTAGTAAAATAAATAAATTAATTAAATAAAAATAAGCCAAGTATATGAAATGACATTTTTATAAAGAAACTACAAAAAGTCCTTAATATATGAAAAGGTTTTCCATAGCATTAACCAGCATGGAAATGCAAATCAAAACATAGTCTTATGCTACTTTGTACCCAATGGGATGGGCATGATAAACAAAGTCAAATAACATGAGGTGTCAGCAAGGACATAGAGAAATAGGAACCCTCACCCACCGATGGGTAGGAATGTTAAGTGATGTCACCACTTTGGGAAACATTAGGGCAGTTCTCAAAACATTAAAAACAAGACTACTGTGTAACCCAACAATTCCAACATTCCTAGGCACTCACTCAACAAAAATCAAAATATATCTCCACATGCAAACTTAAGGAAAGGGACAGCAATGAGAAAAAAATAAAGAGGAATCACGATGTATCATATACAGGCACAGATTCCTTATAATGATGTGATCATTCTGTATACCTAAATTGTACCAATAAATGTAATCAAACAAAGGCCAGTGAGATAGCTCAGTGGACAAAGCCCCTACTCAGACAAGCATGGGAACCAGGGTTCAATCCCGGGCCCCACAGGCCATGCCCCCAGGCACTCCGAGCTGGCCATGAGTTCAGCCATTGTGGTGCATTCCTGTAATCACAACACTAGGGAGGCTGGAAACAGGAGGATCACTACAAGTCCCAGCTACATAGTGAAACCCTATACCAAATAATTTAAAATAATAAATAAATATAAATAAGCTGTTATATATAAGTATGCGTGGCACAATTCACAATAAACCAAAAAAGAAACAATGCAAATGCCCATCAGCCGGTGAATGGATGAATGAATACAATTACACGTCAACAAAAAGCAACAAAACATCAGCATATTGCTTCACTGCGTTGTTCCCAGAAACATTAAAAGCATTATTTTAAGTGAAACAAGACAGATCCAGACCATTATGATGGTGTGATTCCATTCCTATGGAAAGTTTAGAGTACACAAATGCACTGAAGCAGAAACCAGTGACTAGCTGTGAGAGGAGATGGAGGAAGTGGACAGCGATTGCTGATGGATGGCGTAGCTTTCTCCCTGGGACATGGAGTGTTCCAAAATTGATTGTGATATGGAGGGAACAGTGTACATCCACTCAGCTCCTGCTGTACTAGCTCCAGCTAGAAACTCTGCAAACACCATCTAACTAAGAGAAAAATCATCAGCTTTGTAGAGTTAACATGCTCGTTGTCTTAGCAACTTGTTGCTAAGGGAAAAAAAACAAAGTCCAGCATGCCAAATTAAAGAAGAAAGGTTCATTTCAGCTCAGTCTGCAGAGGTTTCCTTCGGCAGGCGGCTGACTCCCAAGCAGGACAGCCTGGGAGAGTGCTGCAGTGGAGCAACAGTCCACGGCAGAGCAGGCAGAAGAAAGCCACACTGCGTTTTATCTTTCCCTTTTATTCCACCCAAGTTAACAGCCTATTGGTTGGTGTCAGCCACACCCAGGCTGGGGCTTCCACCTTCAGTAAATCCCTTCAGCCACACTTGAACTACACTAGCCCAACTGAAGGACTGGGCAAGGCATCACACAGCCATCATCCACTACCACACACCCACGATTCCACTACCCTTGAAAAGCCCCAGAAACAAGGGTCCTGAGAGACATGGAGGTAAAGCCACAACGTTAGTGAAGAAGATGGACAAAATAATGTTTTCATGCTTAGTATGATAAGACAGAATAAAGACAAGAAGTGGCAGAGAATGATTGAGGAAGAAGATTGAGACTGTAGCCTTTGCCTGGCAATAAATCAAAGTGTTTTAAGTTAATGGCAAAGGCCACAGCCAAAAAAAAAATAATAAATAAAAATTTTTAAAAAATTTTAAAGAGGCCATAGCCAGGCAAAGAGCCTAAGGAAGGAACATGTTTGATGCATTTGGAAACCCCGAATAAGGAAAGCAGGAAGAGAGGAGGGTAACAGAGGGAGAGGTAGGAAAAAAATCACTGGGAGGGGAACAGCATCCCCTGTGAGTGGGAAGAGTCACCCTGGGGGTGGAGGAGATTGGATTCACCGTTCACCACTCTGACTGTGTAGAAAGAAGTGTAAAGAGGGCAGCATGGAGGCAGGGACACCACTGGAAGTCGCCTGTCATAGCACGGAAGCGATGATGTGGCATGGTGTGGTGGGAGCCATCAGACTGGACAGGGGTTCTGGCAGCAGCACCAAGTCTTGCCACTGAGGCACATGGGGTGTGAGGGAAAGAGGGAAACAGACTTGCCGGCTGGATCTTAGGTCTGCTCAGCTGGAAGAACCAAGCCATGGTTCCTGAAACGTGGCAGACCACGACCTCAGGGTCAGGAGCAGAACACCGCTTCACTCTGGACATGACCGGTTTGAGATGACTATTTGACAGGAAGGTGTGAGTGACGCAGGGTAAGAAATGTGGGTCTGGAGCACAGGGGAGAAGGCAGGCTGCACACACGAATTTAGAGTGGACACTGTTTGATGAGACTTGCAGTTAGAGGACTGGAGGGGATGACCCAGGTCTGAGTTGAGATTTGACAACTAACCGGGGCAGGGGGGCATAGGGGAAAGAGGAACAGTGGGACAGGGCTCCTACCCCAGGGCTGACACCAGGGAGGCAGCAGGAAATCAGGAAGCTGGTTTGGCAAAAGCTAAGGAAACCAGATTCCTACACACCTCTGTTCTCATGATGCTCCTTCTTGAGCAGCTACTTGTATTTGTTTCTAAAGCAGACTGAAAATAGGAAGCAAATACCGCAGCTGCTTCCCTCTGCCTCCCAAAGCAAGCCTTATTCATATCAAAGCTTATCTGTCAACTCCTCAGAATACTGCTTCTTCCGCTCGCTCGGGAGGCGGACCTTTTATCAGAGAGCGCATGTTTATTTATCATTTTGTTTATTCTAAACTTACTCAACTGGAAAGAAAAGATACCTTTTTAGCTGTACTCTTGGGGAACAATCAAGATGCAGGCACAGAGCTCAGTCACCTTATCTTTGCTTCATTTTTATCTTTTTTAATTCCCAAAACAGCAATGATTAAAATTTAGCAAAGTAACCAGAGATAAGAGTGAATAATTCAGACTTTGCAAGCTGTACCATTATTATACTATTTTGCACTGATCTTATTGCATGTGAAGTGAGACCACATCTTAGGGTGGAATGGTGTTTTTGCTATAGGAAATCAACGCTATTATTGTCATTCAGCCGAAAAAAAAAAAAAGGCTAATATATGAGTTTTGGAGATAGGACTTCTTTCTCTATTTTGTTTTGGTGTCAGGGCAGGAGGAGGCTGGAGCAGCCCCAGGGGTGCTGATGAATGGCCCTGGAGGCCTGGAGACAAGACAGGCAGGAAGTGGACAGGTGGGTGAAACCATGTGGGGCAGACAGGCGTAAGTGGGGTGTTTACATAGCAGGACCCGGTTACACAGCGGGCATTCTGCCACCCCCAGTGCATTGCTGATGGAGCTCTGCCTGATGCCCTGGAAGCTGGACAGAGAGGAAGCTTTTAGAGACCCGAGATGCAAGGGTTCTTTCTACAGCCAGTGGCCTTCAGAAAGAACACTCGCTCCAACAGTCAAGTCTCTGCTGAATGTTCAGAGCACGAAAGGAGACCTTTGGTCTCCTACTGATCCAGTTCCTGGGCAATCAGGGCTGCTACCCCAGGACTCCCACGTCCCAAGCTGGTGAACCTGCAGGTAGAACTCCGTGAAGTAGACAGAGGAGTTTATGTTCATCATTAAGAAAGATTGATGCACAAGAAAGGTGGAAAATCCATGTCTTTTCTACTCTGGCCTTTTGTATCCTGTGATTTGTGCTGTCAATAAATAGAGGCTGAAAAAGAAGTTCAGGGGAAGGAGAAGCCAGACTCCGAATGTGAGACTGCTGCTCTTTCGACCTCTTGGGGAAGGGAGCATCGTTTATTTTGTTTAAAAGACCAGAATATGTAGCATCTTGTCAAAAATTTACATCCCAGTCCCTTTCCTCTAACATGCAATTAGTTCTTAGATTTAAAGTTTGTATTTTGCATGTTTAGTTTAAATGGCTGTTGTTTACCCTCTTAATTATTTTTCTTATTACTGAGACAAAATATTAGACATCCAAAGTTAAAGGACAAAAGGTTTATTCCAGCTCATAGTTTGTAGAGGTTGCAGCCCAAAGTCAGCTGGCTCCAAGGCAGGGTGGCATGGCAGGGGGCATCTCAGAGAAACAGCCCATGGCAGGGCAAGCAGGAGGCAGGACCTCCTACAGTGAGTCTGTCCCTCTCACTCCACCCAGACTATCAGGCTATTGGGTGATACCCACCCAGAACCATAATAATTCCAATCAGAAGACTGATTTAGCACCACACACCCTTAATCCCGGTATCATACACTCTGTATCCAGCCATTGCAAAGAGCATGTGGATCTGTAGGAACATCCTGAGACAAGCCACAGCACTTCCTGTGATTATGCAAGTGGTTAACTTAAGTAGATGATGCAGTTGGCCAGTTAGTTAAATGGGGGGCTGAGTTTAGATTGAAAATCAACATCAAACTAGGGGTTTAGATTAAGCCTGACAGACAGATGTCCAAATCCTCAGCAGTGAGTCCATTGCAGTCTTTGCTGATGCCTTGACTGGGTGGAGGTTGACTGCATTCACTTCCTATCACTTCTGGAACAGACTCCCAGCAATGGAGTTGCTTAAAACACACAAATTAATTATCTCACAGTAGTGTAGGTCAGAAATCTGACACCAATCTCAGTGGATGTCAGCTTCCTGGGACCACAGTTCCTAGATATCTGATCAAATATTATCGTGGGTGTTTCTGTGAAGGTTTCCACAGGATGCAAATCACATTTGAGTCAGTGGACTCTGAGAGAAAATGAATTACCTTTCCTGGGGTGGGTAGGCCTCACGCACTCAGTTGCAGGCCTTGGTTGAGCAAAGAGGAGGATTCCACAAGGAAGAAGTGATTCCACTGCCACCCGCAGCTCCTCTGGGGCTCCAGCCAGCCTGTCTGCCCTGGGATGGCAAGCTGGCTGGGATTCAGGGTTGCACAGGTCAAATTTTTACCTCACCACTGGGCGTGTCCCTTCTGGTGCTGGCGCCAGTCTCCCTCCTGTAAACCAGCATTTTCCAATATCCACTTTGTTCCATTTTCGTACCACAAACTGCACTAAAGCTAACAGTTCTGTGGTTAAGTAAACAGGTAGACTCTGGACATTGGAAAGTTACCATTGTAACTTGATAGTTACAATTTCTAACATACAGAAAAGATTCTGAGAGTAGAATCCGTGTCTAAAGCAGTAGACCTTGGAGAGTGCATTTCTGGCCAGTGCAAAGGTGGCTCTGCAGGTCATGCTTCGGGAGTAAGCCCAGACATGGCTCCTGAGTCTTCCAGGATTGGTCACAATACTCCCACTGAGCAACTAGGCCGATGACCAGAGGAATCCCACCTTACCCTCTGACACATTATCTACTGAGTGGAAGAGTCCTGGTGCGAGCCCAAGAAGTCCTATTCCTTAAGCACTGCACTTGAGCTCACCTCTTCGTATCAGGCCTGATGTACCCCACCTGCCAGATGTGGTCAAAACACGCCAGGTAGAGAGGATAGAGTGTTACACCATGTAGCAACCTCTGTTCTCGGGGGCTATGAGCAACGCAATTCTAAGGAATAAAGAAAATGAAGATTCGCTGGTTGACACATGCTGCATGCACAGTGGAGAAAACAGTTCTCTGCACAGAACACAAGAAACTCCCCAAGCAGTCAAAAAATGTAGTTTACCTAACAGTGGGACACCCCCCCAGCAAAGGGGAGACAGTACCACCTAGTGGACAAAATGGGTACTTGGCATGGCGTTCAATCTGCGTAGTCGAAATAGGCTTTCACGGGTAAGCAATTTGCCGATTTTAATCTTGAAATGATGATGAAAGTATTAACCTGACAGAATAGTCGTGAAGGGGCCAAGGAGATAACTCAGTAGAATAAGCCCTTGCCTGGCAAGCGCAAGACTCTGAGTTCAATCCCCGGTACCAAAAAAAAAAAAAAAAAAAAAAAAAAAAAAAAAAAAAAAAAAAAAAAAAAAAAAAAAAAAAAAAAAAAAAAATTGTGAGGATTTTCTTGTATGGTGGATCTTACCTGCACTTGCAGGACTACAGGAGGCCACGGCAGGAGCAACCTAGACTGCATAATGAGTTCAAGATCAGCCAGAACTACAAAATGTGACCTTGTCTCAAGAAAACAATAGCAAAACAAACAAGAATGGCTGTGAGAAGGAGAGTATGCTAAAGAAATTCCATTTTCATAGTAGCCATTATTCAGGACCACCTTTCCCTATGGCTCTCCTGACCCCAGCTTTTGCAAGTAAACTTGCTTTCAGCCATATGGTCCTCTTTATTGGACAAGATTTCTGAGGGCTTCCAGACCTCCAAGCCCACAGAAAGCAATGCCGTAAAACCTCTTGGGACCTGTTTTAATGGACCCCTCATTGGTCTCTTCTAAGTGCCAGAGAGATGTGTTCCCTCAGAAAGGAAAGGGATAAACTCAAATTCTCTTCCTGTTGGCCTTCCAACTAGAGAATTCCTGGAGAAGCTTCCATGCACTCGACTGTCTTAGCCTCTGCCCTCCCCCCCATTCTTCACATGTTTGCGTTTTCTTGGTGAGCTCACTGGATCTCTCCGGATCTGCACCATGGGCCCTTGTTGGATTTAGCCATTACTTTCAAATTTGGGCTCTCAAGTTCCCTTTTAAAATTGTTTACACTGTTTTCCATAAGTTATAACTGACAGAGGCCACAAAGAAAACACTGCCTTTCTGTTTCTACATCTGATATCTTTTACTAAAAGGGGCTTTAAATGTTCAAAGGATAATAAAATGCAGCCTCTTCTAAGTAAGAAAAAAATTATAGAAGACAGTATTAATAGCAAAACCAAATTAGGTGAAACAGGCCCAAGGAAATGCCATCCTTTAATTTTCAGTTTCAGATACTTGCAGCTGTAATGTGAAGATCAGTCACACATCCAAGCTGAAAACTCAGACATCAAGTTGCCTATGGTTTTTAATAGACCCTCAAGTCAAAAGAGGCAGTCAGAGAAGGAAGGCTATAATGCCAAAACTTTAGTGCCCTAGCAATAGGGAGATACCTCAGCAGTCTCAGCACCTGCCTGGCAAGCGCAAGAACCTGGGTTCAATTCCTGGTATGGCATGTCATGCTGGCCCTGGAACCCCAGGTGCACCATGCTGGCCACCAAAACTGGGCATGGTGACTCATGCCTGTAATCCCAGCACTGGGGAGGCTGAGGCAGGAGGATGACTACAAGTCCAAGCTGCATAGTGAGTCCCGGTACCAAATACACAAATGAATAAAATAAAATAAAAAAGTAAAGGGAAAGAAAGCTTTCATCTTGTATTCCCTGTAAATTCTCTCAAGTATAGTCTGAAAAGTATTTTGCAACTCAGGCTTAAGAAAGACTGACACAGTATTGTGTGTAAGACTAAAACAATTAGTAGTTTTATTTTTAAAAATAAATAAACTCCTAACAGGTAAGTTCAGTAACAAAGATGTTTAACTTCCAGCTAATTATTTCTACTATACTACACCTTGCTGTGTCACATGGTCGGAAGCAAAAACTGAGACTTGATCCAAGTGGCACTCTTAGCTGAAGTTTAATTTTAAGGAAAATGAATTAATGGGTCTTTAACATCTCTTAATTGATCACCTATCTCCACTTTCTTTGTAGTAAATTCAGAAAACTTAAACAAAGGCATTATCCTACTTAGGAAGAAAAAAACCAGTTTCCGGTTGATGATCTACTTTACAAATGCAAATCTTTCTGCTAGAAAATGAAAGAAAGATAAATAATTGCTTCAGCAGGACACATTTTTAGAACGAGCATCAACTGTTTTCAGGTCTTTTAATTAAATACACTTTTACTATAACCAGCTCCCTTCCTCTTTTTTTTTTTTTTTTTTTTTTTTTTTTTTTTTTTTTTTTTTTTTTTTTTTTTTTTTTTTTTTTTTTTTTTTTTTTTTTTTTTTTTTTTTTAAGAAAAGCCTTTAAAAACTCCCCATGATCGGAAGTTGTTTTCAGGCTAATGAAACTCTTGATGTGGCGATGTGGCTTTTCTTCTGTAGCATGTTACCTCAGCCCAAACTTTTCTTCTCATTTTTAATTAGCTGAATTCCTCAGAATAATAAGCCGTATGTGGTTTCCTATAGGACCCAGAAGGATCGCCATGAACTCTTAAACCAAATAGATGTGAGCATCCCCCAGTCAACAAGCTGTGTGAACAGAGACCTTTATTTAACTTCTGAGTTTCTGATTCCCCATCTGTAAAATGAGAACTATGTGCACCTCTCATTCTTGTTGAAAGAATGAGATGAGACTTTTTATTTTAAAGCACCTGACACATCCACAGCAGAGATCCTTAGGATATGTTATTTTTCTTCCCATTTTCCCTTCATATGCATATAAACTGGCAACATCAATTTCTTTTACATGGAGAGCCTGTGCCATTAACTGTATTAAGCTAGATTTTCCATTAGGCATTTATCCTTATTCATTAGCTTGGAAGACTGGTGCACAGAGATATTAAATTATTTACTCAAGTTTAATGAATGAAATTGAAAACCTTTTTCCCCTGCTTAACATGAATGTGCCCTTTTCAGTATGCAGAGCTTTGTTGCCTTTATTCAGAAGCTATTGCTAAGTGCTTAGTTTGGAACACAGGATTAATGAACCCAGAGACTTGGCGTTGGTTACCATAGCAACCAAACTAGCTTTGCTCTGCTCCTAGCTCAAATAACAGAAGCACCATGCTTAATTCTGGCCTGCAGTATGTAGCTGAGTGATCCTTTTTCATCTATCTGGCTCCCCATTGCTGGTTCCAATTGCTGCATAATTCTCCTAAAAAAATAAATACAAAGAGCATCTTGCCTCTTTAGAGACCTGCCTGTTTAGCTGTATAGCCCAACCTCTTCCCTGAAGACAGGGATCTCTCTACCAGCTTCTGAAGGTTGGTAGCACCTTACCCATGATATTCTTGCATAAATAAATCCCTGCCATCTTTCTGGGACTCTTTAAAAACCATGCAGATGATCCCCCTAGTGCCCAGTCTCTTGGCTTCTGGATCACATTCCTCGGTGACTTCTCCTCCTCCATCGAGGTGGCTTCCTCCCCAGGCTGAGCAGTTGCCTAGAGCTGATCAGCCTCCCCGCACTGCTAATCCACCCATCCAGTCCTTTGCAATTATCTTGCATCTCGCATGCTTAGCGTCCACTACCGCAATTGTTCTGGGAATTCATTCACAGAATTACAATGTGTTCACTTTTCCCATTAAATGTTCCTTAATTTTATCTGTCCCCATTCAGTCAATTCCACAGCCCATCATGTCAGTCACTCCACCACCAAAACCTTAAATTCCTTCTATTGCTCCTAGCATCCACGTGTGCTACGAGTGACCATAACCCTGAAGGAACTCAGCTGTTTGGGGCCTCAGTGTCCCCACTCAAGCAAGGGGAACCATGTGGTGACACCCTACTGCAGGCAAGCTATCACCTGTGCAACATCACAAAGCTGAACATGGAACCCCCTCAGGGCCTTCTGGACCACTCTGCAATGCAAACGCTCCTCTGCCTAATTTATTCCCTCACTCTCTAAAGTACAATAGTCATTTCAAACCTTTCTTCTTTGAGTCTTTTATCCTTTCTTTTCTCTTTTCATTCTCCTCCAGGCTTCTCGTATGAAATAAGGAACTTCCTTGAAGACTTCTCAAGTCTCCGCCAATGCCCATGGTCTCCTTTCCTCCTCTGGCTGCAGCAAAATCCTTCTTCTGGATGTGCTTTTTCCAGTAATGGTGATGGAACTGCTTTGTTCAACCACACTCTTTCCCCTGGTACTAGTACTTGTTCTCACAGAACATTCAGTCCGTCTTCAACAATCAACATAGAAGATGTATCGCATGCTTGATTATGCTGAATAGAACAGTTTCTGCTCTCATTAATTTACTGGGAGACACTAATCAAAGAATTAGGCCAATAGGGTGTGTTGGTGAACACCTGCAATGCCAGCATTTGGGAAGCTGAGGCAGGAGGATCACTGATAGTTGAAGGTCAGCCTGGGCTACATAGTGAATTCAAGGCCAGCCTAAACTACTTAGTAAGACCAGGTCTCAAAGAGCGCACAAAACACTAAGCAAATAAAACATAAATGCCACAAAGAAAAGCTGTAATGTGTTATCAGGACACAGACCATAACAGTGAGCTGAGCACAAGAGACTTATGGAAGAAGAATAATCAGAATAAAGTTTGAACTCTGGCCTTACATATGAGGAGACAGTAGCACAGCAAAGAGAGAAGCACAGCCATTCTAAATAGCAGTTAATACTACATTCATAATCTTCCTCTTTCCTACAGACTCCACATCTGGAATACTGGCTTCTGGCCTGCCATCTCCAGGAAGTCAGGGTTTTGTTTGTTTTGTTTTGTTAAGAACGTGACCAGTCTAAAACAAAATTAAAGAAGTAAAATCTAAAGATTCTACAACGGAGATTCCTCAGATGAAAGGTCAGGGCCAAATTCCCTGTGGCGGACTTAATAGTCAATAAGCATCACTCAGTTTTAAACAGAAAAAGACAGCCAAGGGTCCTAAGAAAACAGAGGAAAGTGCTCGTATTATAGAGAGAGACAATCAAACACAGCTGAACAACTGAGAATGAATCTCTCAGAGGAGAGCACAAAGATAAATAAAAAGCAGAAAAGACAGTATCAACGATTAGAGGAACAGTCCAGGAGATAGATATTCAAATAATAACAGTTCAAGAAAGAAAGCTGTTCTGGGTTGTGTGTAGCTGCCCCCCACCAAAGCGTGCATTTGCTTGCGGACGATTCTAGAGCTTGGGATTGTGGATGTGAGTGCTGCACCCCACCTGGGGCAGACAGCCCAAAGGCAATATAAAGGGAACAGAGATTTGTTCTCTGCTGCTGTTGTTGCTGCTACTTTTCCCATTTGCTTTTGCTGTTTTGCTGCTTTCCACAGCCACGAACTGCTGCCCTCTGTCATAGGCTCCTCTGCCTTGGAGCCAGCTGAGTAAGGATTGAAGCCTCCACCAACTGTGAGCTAAATAAAACTTTCCTTCCTTCATTTTGGGTGTTGGGTATTTTATCCCAGAAACAAGAGAAAAGTAAGCAACACAAAAGCATAGGAAAAGAGAAATTCATGTAGGGAAATAATTCAGGAACATTTCTCAGCATGAGTAGACAAGTGCAGAGGGGTTGAAAGGACTCAGAGCCATGTGAAAATAAATCCTCCAAGGCAGATCCTGATGGGCTTCAGAACATACAAACAAAAAAGGTGAGAGATGGAAAAAGGCTTCAGATTTTCTAGCTATGGAACCATAAAAAAAAATGATTCCTTTATCATGCCTAAAGAAAAATAATCTCAAATTTAGAATTCTTTCTCTACTGGGGTAAAATAGATACATGCATTTGAAGCATGTGTAGTCTCATACACCCTTTCTCAAAAAGGGTATATGACCCAAGCGAGTAACAAATCAAGATTTAGGAAGGCTTGGGATTGCAGAAAGCCAGGATATGGAAGAGGAAAGGAAATCTCTGAATTGATGAGAAACAAAGGCCCCTCCCTAGCTAACAGTGGTGCAGAGGGCATGCATCCAGCTGGACCTAGATTTGAAGGCTCTGGAAGGTATTTGCTCAAGAAAATAAGATTGACAAAATGCCCAACGAGTTTAAATGTCTCAGAAAGGGCACGGTGACACACACCTGTAGCCAGGGGCTTGGGAAGCTGAGGCAGTCAGAGCACCAATCTGAGATTCACTTGGACTACAGAGCAAGACCCATTCTCTAAGTCTAAAAAATAAAAATTAAACAATTAAAACTTTGACCCCCTAAATGGGGTTTACATAGCCATGAGTATATAAAAAACTAAACATAGATGGAGAAAGACCATTTATGTAAGGAGAAAAAAGGCATTATACAGATCTAGAGAGGAGTCCAAGATGCCGCAAGCCTTATAGCATCATAAGACAATTGTATTGAGGTGACTGGGTCTGGGAAAGAACTGCTGATGGGAGACAGATGAGGTGCAAGGAGCTGGGTCTTCTTCTTACCCCCACAGTCAAGCAATAGATGACCACACAACTGCCAAATTGCTATTTATTCTTTTCAGTTTTTGTGTATAAATAAATGGCATTTATTTTGCAGTATGTAGCTAAAGACCTAACCAATCAGATTAAAACTGTTGGTGACATAGCTCAATGGTATGAGCACCTTCCTGGAGAGTGCTGGGTCCTGAGTTGAGATCTTAGTACCAAAAAAAATGGAAGTAAAAGTCGACCACTTCCAACGAAGGAGTAACTAAGTATTAATTTTTCATATTAGTACTGGGGATGTGCCTCAGTGGTGGAGCACTTGACTAGCCTGAAAAGAGAGGAAGAAAATATTTGTTCATAATAAATCTTGAATATAGAATCTTCTTAATGTTTTTCAAACAACTGTATATTTCCTCCAATTATATATTTCTTATATTTATTGAATATGTATTCTAAACTTTTTTAACTTCATATGACATTATAAATATACTTTTTTACAATATATCTAAACAATTTCTGGCAGCTCATTTCTGGTATACAGAAATACAGCTGATTTCTTTAATTGATCTTAAATACAATGCTAGACACAATTATTCATTTTAACCGTTCAACAGTGTCTTTGCTTGAGTTTTCTATGTATTGTGTGAAGTAACGGCAGTTTTGCTTCCCTCTGCCCTGTCTTCATGCATTATTTATTTTCCTTTCTCTTTGTGCAGCCTAGGACCTGCTGCACAGGAAACTTGTTTCAATCCTGATTCTAAAAGGACTTGCTTTGAAAATGCCACCCATAAATAGACCATCAGCTGTAAGCAGCACTGCACTAGCCTGGGTTTTGCAAAGGGTGGGATAATTCTTTACGGGACGCTTGTCACGGGCCAGGAAGAAATGCCATCTGAAGGGTGTGAGGGGAGGCCTGCAAACTAATTTCAAATTCTCCCATTCAGTGCAGAATGATTGGGAATACAGGGCTTCCAGGAAAAGCAGAGACCAGAAAACAAGGCTTTTGACAGTCATTCTCTGACGTCTGAGAGAAACCCGTCTCCAAGCAGCTGGAGGACCAGAATTTCATTTTCTGTGACTTATTGTTACTATTTCTTTCTGTAGATTGCAAGGAATTTTGCTTTTTCAAATTCTTCTAGTAGTATAGTTTCCTTTAAAGTTAACTTTACTAAAGAATACCAGCTTAACGGGTTAAGTTGTTATTGCACAAATAGTACTAACAGCAACACAGAGGTGGCAAGAATCTTCGGGTAGTTTGTCAATAAGTAAGATGTTCAGATTTGTGCTATCACAGTGTCTAGCATAAACAAGAGAAAGCTACAAGGCTGGGGGAGGTGTCTGTCCAGCAGACGTATCTATGTCTTGATTTACACAAAGGCCACTGGTATCCTGCCTTCCTATGTTCCACTACGTGGGTGACTTGTGTCCCCCCCATACTAAGCAAAAGATACAGGTATTGAAAAGATACAGATCTTCTTTCCATTGCATTCATGCTACTGTCTGTGGGAAAACATTTGAATTTTTATGCCTTGCCTGCAGTAACAAATTTTCCTCCTCCTGTCAGGATTTGCTTCAAGCAGAGTAAAGCAAGCAGCTTTCATTGCCATCTTACAAAAGGCAATAAGTAGAAATAATATGCTGCTAAGCAGCCAAACCTGACCTGACTCCCTTTATTCGAAGAGAAATGCAGAATGCTAGCAGAGGACGGACGCTTTCACCGAAGTAAATAGACCCTCTCAGCTGATGAACACCATTATACTAATACTGAAGGCAACAAAGGCCAGAAGGCGGGAGGCACTAAGCAGAAAGGCAAACAGAAAAATAGCAGACAGAATCCAGCAAGGGCACAAAGCAGGCTCTACTGCGCTGAGAAAACAGGGGAAAATCCTTTAAGAGAAAATTGCATGTAATTTTTTGGACTCAATTAGCCTTTTCCACAAAGAGCACTTTTCCACAAGCAGCCCATTAAGTAGCAAATTAAATGACATCGGTTTTCAGTCGCCATGGTATTGGCTCTTCCCTAATGGACTGACTGCTCTGATCCTGAATTTCATGTTAGCCTGATTTGTTTTCCTTGTCTGTGTGCTGTCTCAACTCCCACTGTCGATCCACAAAGCGATGTGCCCACGACTCCTCAAGGTGCCCACAACACCAGAGAGGGAATTCAGCCCTCAGCTACCTCCTTGGAGACAAAGAAGGCAAAGCTGAGCAAAAGCAGCATTGCAGGAGCCATGAACACAAGGGTTTCCATTAATCAGATGGCAACAGGATCATGAGCTTTTCCTGGATCAGTCAGGAGCCAAATAGCAAGCTTGAGTTCTGTGAGGAGGACAGGGTCACACAGAAGCAAGGAACCCAGGAGGCCCACAGCCTTCTGCGCGTGCCAGTCCTTGCGTCTCTTGCTGTCTCTCCAACCATAGGACATAAGAAACTTTCCCCAATGACCAAATCATTTCTTTAGGTGCAGGATACCATTTTGTTTTCTTCCTGATTCCTATTTTCCAAGTGATCTAAGATGCGCTCTTTATGGAATGCATTTCTGTTCATCCTAGGACTGAGTCTCTTGAGTAGTAAAATTCACTTTCTGTGGTTGTTTAGGTACAGTTCAATATTAGCTATGATAGAAGCTTCTGATTATTATGTTAGATATTAATTTTATTTTACTTTTAGAAAAATAAATCTCTGATGTTCTGAAGCTTTGAACCACATTTCCCTATGAATGAATGTCATTTTTAATGTCTACATGGTACGCAGTCGATGCAACTGTAATTTTTTACACATGCAAGCATTTTTTTAAGATTTTTTAGTAATATGATGGCAAAAAAGAAATCAGGTCATTTTTGAGATTCTTCGTTTAGTGTCTATATGCATTTTTAAATTGCTGCACACATTAAATGATTCCTTAACCAATAAAAACTTCTAAAATGAAAATAAAATGCACCACAGTTGAGTGCATTCTCAAGCTATTCTGAAGACTCCGAAAAGTCTTGGTTGTGACTGAAGGATGACTGGCCTGAGCCGTGTTTGTCTGAGCTCAACAGCTGCATGCACTTCTGGGAGAAGGTGGGTTGCTCCCTGCCAGGGCAACCTGGGCATGCACCTCCCTCCCAGGGTCCTCCCTTCTCTCTCTGCTCCTTGGCTGCTAGAAGTGGCTTTCTCCTGCCACTCCTTTGCAGCATGCCATGTCTGTCCTGCAGCCAGCTGACCATACGCTGCAGCCACAGTGAAATCTAGCTCTCTTGCCATAAGCTGCAGGTGCAGGGACTGCACCCAGGGCTAAGTCTCTTTAATTTCCAGTGTACCATGAGGGCATCACCAAGCACAGTCACAAAGTCACAGCGAATGTCTTCTCGCTTTCTCTTCACTTATCTCGGACTCCTTCTGTAACCTTGTCTGCAGGAAGCATTTAAAGTCTGAAAGAGCCTCTAAATAAATAAGTGAATTGGGAGAAAAGCTCTTTCTGCCGGGAATTAGCTCCTAATCCTTACAGTAGAATTCACGAGTTGACAGAGGTTTTAAGCACTTGATACATGTCGTCCAAATGCCTCTAGAGTGTACTCATTGCCCTGACAATGGTGCGGCCCTTCTCTGTGTGTTCATAAGTAGTGTACTGTCACCACCAGGGTCACAGTTAACATAGCTCACATCAGCAAAAACATCTGCTGCTGCAGCTGGTACTCACTGACTTCCAGAGAAGACGCTCCCTGTGGCATTCCTTGGTTATTTATTTAATATTTTTCCTGAAATATCTATTCCTAGTCTTATCATTTTTCTCACCTCTCTCTGTCTCTCTCTCTCTCTCTCTCTTTCTTCTTCCTCTTCTTCTTCCTCCTCTTCTTCTTCCTTGTCCTCCTCCTCTTCTCCTCCTTCTCCTTCTCCTTCTCATTCTTATTCTTATTCTTCCCCCCACCCTTTCCCTTTTTTCTTAGTATTATCCTCCTTACTTTAATTTTTATAAAACACTTTCCTGTGTTGCTACTGGCCTTTTTTCATATAGTCTCAAATACAGACCCGAGTTTTATGACTGCCTTTAACTCTATATTTGCCACTGGAAGTTGAATAATGCAAGGGCTGGCCCCCTCTGCCAGTTTGTGCTCTAGGAACTCATCAAACAGGCAGGAGTATAAAAAGTTAAGAAAATGTGAGTAAAACACCATGATCGGATCCACAAGAGCACACTGACTAGAACGAACACTGGCATGCTAAGTAGTAGATCCTTAATACTCTTTCCACAGAAAGCTTAATAAAATAAGTTAACTTAAATATATAGGTATAAAATTTCTCAAACTTCTAAAAATTTAAAAGCATGTTCAGAGTTTCAAATAATTAAAAATGTTCATAAAAATGAAAACTAAATCTAAAATTCAACAATTGGCAAATATCAACAGAGGAGGTGGCCATGCCTAGAAGGATGGATAAACACCAGCAGCTGCCACCCCCTCCTGTGTCTGCACCAGGGCCGTCTTTCTGGGACTGGTAAAGAAAATAAATAAGTAAGTAAAAAGAAAAGTAGAGCTTTTGGAAATGGGAAGGGGAGAGAGGAAGGCATGGAAGAGAGAAGTAGGGGGCAGAAAAAAGCACCAACTCCTCATATAAATGTAAGCATTATATAATGCAAATATGTATTAGAAAGATAGACACAGATAGAGACAAAGAGGTAGAGAGAAAGACAGACAGAGACACACAGATACAGAGAGAGAGACAGAGACAGAAAAAGACAGAGAGAGATAGAAAAGGAGAGACAGAGACAGAGACAGAGACAGAGACAGAGACAGAGACAGAGACAGAGACAGAGAGAACCGGCTGACTTGCTTCCCCTTCATTCCTATGGATTGAGAAGGCAAAAGCACATTTTTAGGAGCCCAGTAGTCTTGCCACACCTCATAAGTAAATCTGTTCTCTGAAGAACTTTCGTTCCTTCCCTGGCCTCATCAAATGTCAACCCTTTCTCTTTTCCTTGCCTTTTTCACTGCTGACTGCCTCAAACATGATTAAGCAGCCTTGGTCAGATATGAACTTTGCTTTTGGTTTTCGTGATGTTGATGTTGATGATGACAATGACGATGATGACAATGGTGGTGATGCGCAGGTCAGACTGGTCTTGAACTCACTGTGTGATCCAGGCTGGCCTCCAACTTGAGGTGATCCTCCTGCCTCCACTTCCCAAGTGCTGGGATTATAAGCAGGCACCAGCATCTCCACGATGAATTATCGCATTTTATCATCACTGAATGTTCTGGCATTGAAAACCATCTTTTGTTTTGGCCACTTGTTAAAAATAAATCTATGTAATTAGTTCCTAAATTTTGTCCCATCTCCAGTTCCTGAAGCTTTGGCATCTTTCAGTGACCCTAGGACTGGTATGTCCAGTGTTTTCGTCCTATGAATCCCTTTCCTCAGCACATGCACATTTCTATCAACCTAAACATTGCTCTCCATGGCTTCCCGCACCTCCTGCAATGACATGCTGTCCTGTGCTTGCTTTCGAAGCAGGGCTTCTCACCGTTGTGCACACGTGCCACGGCCCATCTCTAGCTACCCATTCATGCCTTACCCCACTCTGCTCTGCAGCTACCTTCCTCCACTCAACTGTTTTCACTAGTGATGGCTGCTACCTAATATAGGGAACATCTCGTGAAACCTCGACTGCTATCCATGTAGCTGACCACCCTTGGTCCTTAAACGTGTTTCAGGATTTACCAGATGCTCTGATTAGGCCACCTCACTACGTTTTATTGACCTTTCCATCCTTCTAAAGTCTAAAGGTTAGAATTCCCTGGGGTCTGTTGTAGATTTTCCTCGTTCGATGCATACATTTTCCAGGTGATCTTATCGATGTCCTTGGCGCTGGATGCAGTCTACAGTCCAAGAATTCTGAAAGTTGTAATTTTAGGCCCAAATTTTCTTTTGAGATAGATGTTTTCTTTCTCTTTTGGTTCTGGGGATTTAGCCCAGGGCCTTGCACACTCTAGGCAAGCAGTCTTCCTTGGAGTTCCACCTCTCGGTCCATGAAATCCATACTGTTGTATCAAAAGTTCTCTTCACTGAATCATTTTGGCAGATGACAGACACCTGAAACTCTTCATGTTTAAATCCAAAATAGAAGGACTTACTCTCTCTGACTGGCTATAAGGTGGCAGTAGTCAGCTGAGTGAAGCATAAAAAAAATATGCCTACTGTCCAGCAATAAACTCATACATATTAGGGCCAACCGACCTTTGATAAAGATACCAAGGAAATTTAGCGATCAAAGAATCATCTTTTCAACAAACAAGGCATCCATATTTTTGAAAGATGAACTATGATTCATACCTCACATTAGATACAAAACAATTTGCTCAAAAGCAATTTTATCCTAAAAGCCTAAAATTATAAAACTTCTAGAAGAACACATAGGAAAAATTGTTGCCTCATGTAGACAAAATTGGTTTGTTACTGCTTTTAGATAAGACGAAAAAGACACAAACCATAAGAAAATTGACACATGCGGTATATTAAGGTAAAATACTGCTCTTTGAAGGAAACTGTTAGGAAAATGAAAAGAATAGCCAAAGAATGAGCAAAAATGTGTGCAAACCACAGATATGATAGCTGCTATCATCAGAATATGTAAAAACTCTCAACTCAGTAATACGCAAGCAACACTTTTTTTTTTCAAAAAAGCTAATGATGCAAGCAGATATTTCATCAAGGTGGATATATAGTTGTCAAATAAATATATTAAACGTGCTCAACACCCTTAGCCATTAGAGAAATTCATATTAAAACCACAATGAGATTCCAATACATTCTTAATAGGATAGCTTAAGGATATTTTTAAATCGCACATCATCTGATTTTGGAAATAAAGAGCAAGTGGAATAGTCACATATTACTTATAGAAATACAAAATGATATCACCATTTTGTAAAGCAGGGTGGTCATTCTTTATAAAATTACCAAAGCATCCATTGTTTCATTTCTAAATATTCATCCAAATGAAATGAAAATCTGTCAAAACCAGAATCTGTATGTAACTAAGTTTTATATCAGGGTCCTTTTGAAACTGGAAAGAACTAGGAATATCCTAAGCCTCTCTGCACTTAAAAGTGAATAAACTGCATGCCATCTGCATCTTGGGTCCCCTGCTCAGCACTAAGAGTCAGGCTCATACAGCTGCATGATGAGTCTCACATACACCATGGCAGGTGGATGCCTACTTATTTAATTTAATTAATATGACTGTGGAAAATCAAAATTATAGGAACAAGGAAAAGGGATGGCTCACAGCAATGTGAAAGGAAAAACTAAAGAACTACAAAGGGCATCAAGGAACTTTTTAAGGTAATTTTGGTAATAGTTTCATGAAAATAATGCTTCTCAACAATAATGCAAACATCATATTGTCTCTCTAGCATAAGGACCTGAAAGAGTACAAGGATCTGAAAGATACAGCAGGTACTGTGAAAGGGAAAGAAACTGTTCAAGGTGAAGGTACAGCTAGGATGAGGAAAAGGAGAAAACAAAGAAAGAAGGAAAAAGAAAAATAATATGTATATGTATTTACATAGGATAGGATAGCTTGAATAATTTACTGCTGATTTCTGTTAGTCTATTGACAGGAGCAGTTAAAGCTTAAATTTTCTTTCTCATTCCTTTTAATGTGTTATAAATTTTGGCCAATCTTATAGGCATATGTCTGGTACCATGAATAACTAATGTTTTTGAGGAACCAGGGATTGAACTCAGGCCCTTGCACTTGCCAGGCAAGCACTTATTCTACTGAGCCATCTCCCCGACCCCTGAATAACTAATGTAAAGACAACAATATGCTATATAACAACGACTGTTGAATTGCTATCATTTTGTTTAGTGAAATTCTGTATCATTTCCTTTTTTTTACATTTTTTATATTCTCTTTAAAATTTTTTAAAATTAAAAAGTAGTGAATTTTACCATGAATCTTACTGCATGTAAATTATACTTCTACTAACCCTTCAAAAATCTAGTTTAACATTCACCTCAACATGTATGTTTCTTCCTCAGGTTTTTCCATCTGAAAAGCCAGTACTGCTCTCTGCCCATTTTCTGAAACCAGAGACTGGAATTTCTCTGCCTTCATCCCTCTCCACCACCTACCACTAATCCTGCTCTAAATCCCTCTATGCCACTTCCAAATTCTAGTGCAAAGCTGTCTCCTAATCTTCTTAACAGGAGTTGCCCCCTGGCCCAAGCCACCATGCTGTCTCATGACACACTCGGTTATTCCCATCCAGTCTGTCTGCTTCTGTTATGGCCCCTCGAACCATTCTCTGTATAATTCCAGAATGACAATTTCAAGTAAAAATTAAGTCACACTATGTCTTGCTTAATATATTTCAACATCTGCCTTTGGGGACCCTGTACCTTGGCTTCCAGAAGGCCCTGTTATCCAACCTAGTGGATGTCACCCCAGAGCTCACCCTTCTCCCATCTGTCCTTGCAGTCCCCCACCACATCCCTCACTGACCATACTCTGGCTACTTATTCAGAACTCCAAGTCCACAGCTCTCCTAGAAAACACCTGGCTCCTGCTACTCCCTGAGCTCCACTCCTCTTGCTCATAATCCCTTCCTGAAAGGCTGGCTCTTTCCTATTCCTAAGGTTTCAGCTCACACATTACATGCTTAGAGAAATCCTTACACATCTTATTCGAGTTTATGCCTGACCTTCACTTTCTCCTCTCATGTATTCCCTCCCACTTTAAATTATATACAATATTTATGAATTAATTTTATAATATGTTATCCCGTACTGAACTAATATTCTTTGAGAGAAGAAATTATTTTTTTCTTTTTATTTATCAGTTTACTAATGCATAGGAAAAGCTGAAAAAGTGTTCATTCAGTGAATAAATAAATTAATATATTATTTTATTGAAATACTTTTTAAGGTTGCCATGAGATTATGACCAAATGGCCTCTCCCAAAGATGTCAACATGCTTGCATACCTTAGAGCCCCAGAGCAATGCTGAAGGCATGGGAACACCTACTAGACAGCCTGAGTGAGGGGAGGTCACTAAGCCTCAAAACCTAGAGTGTAGGCATCCTGTGGTCAATCACCCAGGAAGGCTTACCTCGCCACACCAATTGCTTGGCACACAGAATGGAGCTTGGTGTGGTGCAGAAGTGCAAGGCTGTGTGTCCACTTAGGGAGTAGCAGTTGAGCTTAGCTCCACGTTCACACAGGATCTTCACACAGTCCACGTTGGCCATTTCACATGCCACATGAAGAGGAGTCTTCCCATTGGGTCTGCAGTTGATTGTGGCATTGTGCTCCAGTAGCACCAAAAGGCATTCCACGTGCCCAAACAGGACCGACAGGTGCAAGCCTGTGGCCCAGGAGGACTTTAATTTATAACTCGGCAACCAATAACCTGAGGAGGAAGAAGAAATTATTTTTATATTTCATTATTTTTTATTGAAAATTTCTTTTGGTTTTCTGAGAATTTTTACATGTTGAGGAAAAACTGACCCGTGGGTTATAGATTTTGTAGTTGGTAAATCTACCGGGCCTTTGTTCAGTAATATACTTAGTTGCGCTTCAATGATTAGGCTTTCTAAGTTTCTGCCTAACTTTCTTTCTTTGCAACTTCTTTCCTTTCTTTCTTTGTCCACCACTCTCTTGCTTTCTCCTTCTTCCTTCCTTTTCTCTTTCTTGTTTTGCAATGGTCTGCAGAATAACCCCAGAACTCCACACATCCTATGCAAGTCTGTACCGCTACACTCCTTTCCCAGCCACTTATTTTTGAGACAAGATCATCCTGTTTCTCAGACTAGCCTTGAACTGACGATGTCCCTGCCTCAGCCTCCCAAGTAGCTGGATTACAGGCACAAACCAATACACCTTGCTCTTTCACAAGTTCTTTCTGTCTGTACTAGTTATACTGTCTTATTCCTTATGTACTTTACCTTCTTGGGCCTCAAGGGGATTTTAGTGTAATATTTTCATTTCTGTGGTTGTATTTTATTTTACAGGATGAATTACATGAGACATTTTAAAAACCCTCAATCATTGAGAATTTGTCTTGAATAATGCTAAACTGTTAGTTTACAAGTATTTAATTTTTATTCCATTTTAATTATTTTCCCTATATTTTTGTTAAGTCCAAAGTGCATGTTTCCAATATTCGTTTAAAAGTCTGTCACATATTCCAAAATTTTAATTGCATGCCTGTTGATTGATACACTATTTCTTTCCAAAGGATAATTAACACAAAACACTAATTTGTACACAATCCAAGATTTTTTTAAATGATCTGGAAAATATAGGGACATAAAAAAAGAACAGTGACAAGTGGTCAAAAGTATAAGTCAGGGCCAGGGAGATAGCTCTGTAGAGTAAGCACTTGCCCAGAAAATGCAGGGTCCTGAGTTCAATCCCCAGTACCACAAAAATAAAAAAAAAGAGTACAGCAGGTACACAAAATATAAACTACATTTTGTGTGATAGAACTGCATTGTAAATTGGCCTTTGAAATTCCTAGCAACCCAAATAAACAGGAAAACTAGATGTGTTTTATACTAGATGTGTTTTATGCCTACAAACTATATACATATTAGTTGGTCAAGAGATGAATTGTTGTTAGTAGAACTGAGATTTTAAATAAAATGTTATTAACTATTGGAAGCTTTTCTGTTTCTACTCCTTCCCAACGTTTTCCCTTTCACCCACTATTTTTTTTCATCCTGAGCTACTCTTTCTTCTACGAGCCATCAACAGTTGCCACACTTGAGAAAGCTGTGACATGAGCATATAAAGCTATGTCAGCATCTACAGGCACAGCATTCTAAACTCAGTATGAGTGGGGACTGGAACAGACTTAGAGGAAGATGCACTACTGATGGCAAGATGAAGATGTGGAGAGGGCTTAACAGCTTTGTAGAGACTTGAAAGCTGAAACAACAAAATAAACTTTAACATGAAGACTTCAAAAGATGGCCTTCTATACATCAGCACTTTGAGGCTGTAAAAATCTCACAAATAGAAAGTAATAAAATGTGGTTTAATGGTCAGGTATTTAAGAAAAAACCTAGAGATTTGAGTTGACAGTAATTTTAAAAACAGTGGGAGGGAGCTGCCTAAAAATTTATACAATCTTAGCTCACATTAGTCAGAATCTGATGCTCTGAAAAAGAGATGCAAAGATTGTATTTTTCACTAAATAGATGAGGCTAAAATAAATCTAAAATATTATGATTATTTCAAGAACCAAACTTTACAAGAAATAATAATCAGAGGCATTTTAAGAATGATGATGGCCATATTAAGATGAGGCAGGTAATCAGTACTACAATTCTCTCAATTACGTGGGAAGAAAATATGTATTTACCGCTCCTGGGAATCTCTTCTACAAGCAAAGTCATTCTTGTGTGAAATACCTTATAGGACCACAGTTCTGCACAATTTCAAGGAGTACCAACTGCATTGTACTCTTTGAAGGATAATCCTGGGAGTTATGGGTCCTGGCAACCTGGTTTATACATCACTGTGTGTACTACAGCACTGGTCCTTATGGTTAAATGACTGAACACAGCCGTGCTGTTCAATAGGAGAGATTAATTCAATCATACAGCACATTCATTTCACTGAGTACTAGGTAGCCATTAAAAAGAATGGGATAGTTGTATATAGACTGAAATCAGTAGAGGTCAAAATATATTATACTGTGTAATCATGTTCAAATCTATTTTTAAATGTTTAAATACCCTGAAGAAAAATCTGCTTATGATGATGGCATCCAAGAAAAATCAGGAACTGGAGGATAAGGACATGGACCTACTTGTTCCTAAATGATCCTTTTATAGCTTACGAATTGAGAGTCTGCTACATGCATTCATGTTTTTTTAATTTTATAAAATTAAGCCAGGGATATATAGCTCAGCAATGTAAGTGCCTGCCTGGCAAGTGAAAGGTCCTGAGTTTGATACCCATTACAGCAAAAAATAAAAATAAAAAATAAATAAAATTCTATAAACTAAAATAACATCCTTCAGCCAAAGAGAAAACAGAATTAAATTTTAAAAAGCCATTTACAGAACATGACGCTGATTAAACCCACAGGTCTAGATCAACATCAACATAACTCAAAGTTTACCTTTCTATAGCCAACTCTTGTGCCTAAGTGCAAACATATAAACACACACACACACACACACACACACACACACA
>PVKA01018188.1:0-44314 GCA_004027165.1 Ctenomys sociabilis
AAAAAAAAAAAAAAAAAAAAAAGAAATCTGAGCTTAGTCGAATCCATATCTCACTGATCATAATATTAATAGTATTGTAGAACTATTACTTCATGATAAGAACTTTATTATTGTGTCACTTAATCTTACAAAAAATAAGCTGGTACGGCTCCTATTCTACAAGAAAAAAAAACTTTTTTCACTAGGTAGCACAGAGAACAACGGTGCTTGTCCTCAAACGCTCATCAATACCGAGGAGTCCATGGGTTGCCAGGCAACTGGCAGGATGAAGAAGTAACATTTTAGAATTAAGTACCAACTGTGTGTCTGATAGCAGGCAAGAAGCACATCAGTGCCTTTAATTTCTTGTTTTGTAGGTAAGGAAACAAGCTATGGCTCAGAAAAGTTAAAAGGCTTGCCCAGGCCTTAAACATGTAGCCTCGTTATTTCCATGCACTTTCTTAAATTCAACATTTGGAGAAAAGGTGTAAAATTCACCTTTGGTCCATTTCTAAGCTAAGCATTTAACCTGCATTTTCTTATTTAGTGGTAGAGCTCTTTTCCTCTACATTGTGTCCCTGATATATATTTTTAATTTGACCACAGGATGAATTGTGGGATCCAAATAAAATTTACTGATATACCTGAAACTAAGAACTGCTCTGTTGAATTTCTCTGGGCAGGCTCTATTGTAGAACCTTTCTGTCATAAAACAGTGGAGTCTGAGTAGCTGTCACATGCTAGCTGTAGTGCAGTATTGGGTGACAGAGGCTGCTGCTGAGGCTGACAGAGCTTCCCCAGCAGCCCGTACCTGGCCTGAGACATCTTCCTGGTGGTCCTTCTGTTAGGTCTGGAGAGGGGACCCTGCCAATCTGGGTGCTGGGGCGTTTCCCTGGGATCCTCTTGTTAAGTCTTGGCTGCGTGCTCTGTTCTCACCTTCAGATCCTTATTTGGTTTCTCTAGTCAGTTGATATGTGATATTGAAAATTTGCCAGCAGTATTGTTTGTGAGTAGAAGCAAGTAAATTAGAATTTCCTTACCATGAGTTAGAATTTTTTTTTTTTTTTTTGAGTTGATTCATTTTACAGTTAAAATTGTAGACAGAGCTGAGACATGATCAAAACTTGCAGAGGGACTAAGGGGTAGGTAGATACTTGGGTAGCACTTACGCAGCCTCAGAATCTTCTAGTCATCTGAGCAGAACCCTCTTACCTTCCCTGGGAGCTGAATTTTATTCATGCCTTTTCTAGGTCATTAGTGAGCAGAGACATTTATCTGATGGCAACTAGTAGCCTCAGCCTCATTTCTTCTTCTTTTTTTAAATGTATTTGGTGCAGGATCTATAGGGTCTCACTACACAGATTGGATCCTCCTATTTTTAGCCTCCGAATCCCTAGGATTACAGGTGTATACCACCACACCCAGTCTCATGGCCCTCTATACCCTGGGGGCAGGGCAGTCAGGGTAGGCCCCAAATCAAACCCAGTCCCTGTGTTTGTCGAAACAGGTGCTTTAATCTGCTGAGCTATCTGGCCGGCCCCTCATTTGTTCATTCTTCTGTTCAACAGATGTTAATTGAGTACATAGTTTATGCCAGGCACTATGCCAAGTTCAGGAAGATGGAAAGTTGCCAGAGTTGCAGTGGAGGTGCTGAAGAGCCACAGTAGAGGCCTGTGGGTAAGGCCTTATGAGAGGAGAGGAAGAGAGCTGAGCTCACTCTGCAAGAGTAGGGAGACTTCATGGACAGACGAGGAGTCATAGCAGCTGAAGCAAAATACCCACTGCAGAAAGCCCTCCAGCTATCTCCTTTCCTCATCCTTCCTTGACTCAGTGGAATTCTAGTAGCCTGCTCCTCCAATTCAACAGTAGAATTTCCCATGAATTCTACGAGAGTTTAGGGATTTGGTTTTTAAATCTCTTTAGTGCTGGTGAAAGGGGGCAGCTTGGTCCTTCAGGTCTTACTTGGCAATGCCTAGAGATACTTTGTCATGACTGGGAGAGATAACTGCTGGCAGCTACAGATGGGTACCAAGGATGCCGCGAAACATTTTATGGTGCACACACAGTAACCCTGTTGGGAGGTACACAACTTGGTGGCTGAGGACCAGATTCTTAGGGCCATGGATATAGCTTAATGGCACAGCCTGCCTGGGAACCTTTAGGTCTGAATTCAATTCTCAGTACCCCAGCCCCTCAAACAATGACCAGATTCTTCAGGTTGTAATACATGCCCTGCCATAGGTGCATGACCAGAAATCATAGAATTCTACTTGGACAACAGAATCACACAATGTCTCAGTTTCCTTACCATCAAATAGGAATACTAATGGTGCCTGTAATATATGGTAGTTGTATTTAATGAGTTAATACATGATAGGGGCATGCAAAAATATTTAGCATGAAGCAAGACCTCAACTATCATTACTGTCTTTAGTTTTAAAGAAAAAATTTGCCTTTTGAGCCATAGAGTTTGAGTTTGAAGAATCCAGGGCAACTGAGCTTAAAGCATGTCCTCTAAGTGTACTTGGGTGTAAGAGTTGGCTAATGTTTTGGTGTTTCTCAGGTTCCTTTGTGTCCAGTGGTTTTATTTTCCCACTGTTCCCACCTCTCGCTTCTAGGGTTTTCAATAGCTGTGCCTTTCATCTTTTGTTTTCCAGAGACCCAAATTTATGCCCTTCCGCTAGAGGGCTGAGAATCATATTTATGATTTTGCTTAGCTCTATTTCAGGAATGGTGAGGAAGCAGGAAGCAGGTCAGGGAAGATGTTGCATCCTTTCCAGATCACCACACTCCCCCCACCCCCCATGAAACTCAGGACTGAGAGGCAGGTGGTGATGCCTGCTTGCAACTCGCTCTTCCCTCGACGCCTACCAGCTCCGCTGCCATTTAGGTGCCTACTACTTCCAAAATACCCTGTAATTGGGTCACAACATTAACTGCCTGCCAGGAATCATTGCTAAAAATCAAAGCAAAGATGTAAAAGATGTAGACGATGTCAGTGAGATTTGAAACGTCTCCATCCTCTACTTTGAGGCTTTGCAGTTATTCCAGAAACAACAGAAGGCCACCTTGCATCTCAGTTAGGTGGCAGTCTCTCTGTGGCCTAGCACTCTGTCTTATTTTGTATGTTAAGGTGTTTACTCTGGTCCTTTGTGACATTCCATGTGGTGATAAGGTTTTGTGGAAACTATTCAGCAGTTCAAATTTACTGTTAAATTTTCATTATATACTCGACTTGGAAAGTTCCATCCAGTGTATTAGGTGGTGTTGACAGACTTAAGAGAAATTAAGAAGTTCACTTCGCTTTTTCCTGATTCTTTCACACCACAGACCCTGTCTCCTGAACGAGAGCAGTGGCCTCCAGTGGCCTCCTGGCTCGTCCTGCTGTCTTCATTCAGTTTGGCTTCCCAATAGCTGGGCACTGTTCCAGACGCTACACATGAAAACTGACCAGGATGTTACTGCCTGCTTTGAGCTCTGGCTCTAGAGAGAACTGCTGACAGCTATAGAAAGATTGTCATGCGCTGAGTTGGGGAGAAGTACTCACTGCTCCCCAGCCAATACCTGCCCCTGCTGAGGTGGAGGCTATGCCCACGAGGTTTGGGAGAGGCAGGAGCAGTGTTCAGCCTATCCTCTAGTGCACCTGTGTCTGATACCAGCATTGCTGCAGTGGCCCCAGGCCCCAGGCCCCCCGGTGGTGCTCTTGCTCCTGTGCTCCTGTGCGGAGCCCTGCCCTTCCCGGCAGCATGCTCCTGCTTTCCTTCTCACCACTGCCACCTCACCACACATTATGCAGTTACCTTCACCACGGCAACTTTCTGGTTCTTTTCTGCATTGCATCCAAGGTGCAGCCCTCTGCAGGTCAGGGCTGGTCCATCCCTTCCCTCAGAGGCACTGGGGAACATTTGTCCTGTGAGGCCCCAGATTCTGATGCCCTTGGCTTGTGTTATGACCTGGTAGAAATTTGTGTTTCTGGTAGTTTCCTAGGTGGTGGTGGTGGTGGCGGCGGTGGCGTTGGTGGTGGCGTTGGCGTTGGCGGTGACGGTGGCGGTGGCGGTGATGATGATGGTTCTAGACTGGAGATTACACTTAAAATGTCCCTGGTGCACATTACACCCAGAACAGTGTCTGATCATTGCCTGTTCTTTTAGCCTCTCATGTTACTTTTTCTCAGGCCCTGTGCTCAACCATTTCAGTGGTTTGGTCCTAGTGATAAACGGTGTTTAGAGCTCAAGAAGTCTTTGCTTATGTGCTGTGTGCAGGGTGGATCTGACTCCAGTGCAGCAGTATCGAGAATGGTGGGCTGTTTGTGTCACTGAAAGCTCTGAAAGGTTCGCCTTCACTGAACTAGTGTCATGTGGGTCTTAAAGTGTTTCTACAGGTTGCTTTAGCTTTACTTAACAGTGATTTTGGACTTGAATTATTCAGATTATAGCTTCATTCTCTCCTCTTTAGGTTATCCAGAGATTGCTTTGGATGTCAGCCGACCCTAACTGATGGCAGGGGAAAGACAAGAGACCTTTTGAATTTGCTAAGGATGACCATTAGGTTTGAGAGAAATGCAAAGCCATGTATGGCCATGAATTGGTTAATGCTATTCTGGCTTTTTGCTGATGTGTGGGATATTAATCACAGTTAATGTTGGGCTTTTAGGTTTACTTTGGGTTGACCTAAAGTTTAGTTTTAGTTCTTCCTGAAGTTAGAACATGTTGCGCAGGTCTGTCTGTGAGAAAAGATTTGTTCTAAAGTATCCTTCTGAGTCCCATATGGACTAGCAAGGTAGGAGAGGGACAAGGTGGGACAAACTCACTGAAAATTTCATTTGCAAGATGGCCCAGAATGTGGCCAAATAGCTCAGCAGATTTAAGCGCTGCAAGCAGGCACAGGGGCTTGGGCTCATTCCCCGGCCTGCCGTGCTGGCCTCACCCCTGGGCACACTGAGGCTGGTAATTGAGACTGGGCATGGTGGCACATGCCTATAATCCCAGCTCTTGGGAGACTGTGAACAGGCGGATCACTACAAGTCAGATCTACTAGTGAGACTCTGAGACCCTTCCCTAAAATACAGGGGAAAAAAAAAAAAAAGGTCCAGAATGAGTCTCTTTGAAAATAATATTTGTTAAAGTAGATAGATAAAAAAGCAAAAGAGCATTTGGCCCAGTTGTCAGGGCTGCGGAGAAGCCCCTTCCCTACTGCTGTCTCTTAAGCTTGGGGCATTTCCCAGATGGGTGGGGGGCTTGCCTGAGAAGAGGGGGAAGGAGCTTTGGGAAGATGACATGACCCAAGCAGCTGTGCATGTAGGGGGGTTCAGGTTCCAGCCCTCAGAGGGGCCCCTGAAGCTTTCTTCTAGTTGTAGGAATGTGGACCTCAAATATAGAGTGGTTGGTGCTTTTGGATCCCCCTGGTTGCAATACTCTGTTTTTATAGTGTTTGTACTCTCTCTGAAGTAACGGGAACTCTAGCATAAGATGCTGGATACTGTTCCTAGGAACAGGTTCTCCGCATCCCAAAACTCAGAAGACAAAATGGCCTGCATTCAGGTAAAAGGAATTCCAGCAATTTAAGCAGAAAATATATGAGCAGCGGTGCAACAAAATTTACACTCATTGATCTTATTTATGAGACTTAGCAATTGGGTCAGTGTCATTTTCTAAACATGACACTTTTTCCAGAACTTGAGGTTATTTCTACTAAAATAAATAAAGGAAGTCTTGCATTCTGTCAATTTAAATATCATTGTCTCATGATCAAAGTCATCTCCTGCTGACTTGAGTTTCAATTTAAATTATTTTCCTTTAGCACTAGATCCTGCTGTTATTTTTACAAGCTCCAAGTAGATGCATGAAACAAAAATAAAATGTAGTGTCTTATTGAATTTTATCTTTTTTCTCCTCTTGATTCTGAGAACATGTGGATTGTAAGAAAAACTTTGTAAAAAAACAAAAGTCCACACCAGAGGAGAATATTGATTTGTGGCATTATTATCTTTATTTCCTGTAAAGAAAGCAGGATTTTCATTAGAAGCTGTTATGCTGTTTTCTATTGAGAGGGATAACAGTGGGATAGATGTGTGTGTCAGAGTTTTCTATAACATTTGCCTTAGCATTTCTTTCTGTATGAACACTTGTGAAAGCATTATATTCTTTCTGCACACCAACTCCTAATATAGGGTCATCTACCCAAAAGCACTTTCTATCAGAGTGACACCTCAGGCAGTTTTTCCTTATAGATAGGAGAGTTGAGGGCATACAGGTTTTCATTAAAGCAACTTTAGTGTTCCTTAGTGTTGACCTGGAAAGGTAATTTTGGAAGGCTTGGCAAGGCATCATTTTAATAGGTGGTTAAAGTAAAGAATGTGATGCTATCTTTGAAAGCTGCACTGTGAGGTGAGGGTGTAAACTTTGTTTGCATACATCAGGAGAAAATGGATGCACAGGACAACAGAGTGATTCCTTGGGAATCAAGGAAGCCACACCATTCCTGTGGCTTCCTGTCTTCTTCTGTAAGCTTCCTTTGTGCTTTTATATCCTGATAACCTTGTGTAAAAGGGGAAAGTCATTCCTTCATTTCTGTTTCATCTAAAGGATGTGTATTCAGGATTGGGTTTGTACAAGGAGAGTAATTGGGAATAAGAGAAGGGGTGTCATGCTAAGAGAAATAAGCCAGCCCTCAGGTCAGGTACTGTGCGGTTTTGCTTAGATGTGGTGTGGGGACTGAATTCACCGAGGCAGAAATGCACATTGCCAGGGCTGGGGCTAGGGGTAATGGAAGACTATTGGTTAAGAGTGTGGAGTTTCAGTTGTGGAGACCAGTTTGGAAGATGGTGGTGGTGGCGTTGCACAATGTGAGTGGACTTGGTACCATGGAATCCCACACTTAAAAAAGATGAAACAGCTGAAGTCCAAGGAGGAACTAATTTTCCCTGGGCTAAACTCCTGGAAGGGGCTGCTAGCCTGGGGCAATCTACTGCTGACCGGGCAGCTCCAAGGTAAGGGGTGCCCCCTCACCTGAACCTGACACTGAATTCTTGACTTTTAAAAGCTTATTTTTGAACAAAAATACCACTCACCCAGACTAGCTTGGAACTGTGATTTGGGTATGGATTCAGCGGGGCTTCTTTATGGCCTTATTTATTGCTGACTTCTTTGAGAAGTGACTTGGTTAAAAGGAACCACTATTGGGACATCCTCAAAGATGGTGACACCATCCGCACTTGCTCTGTTGGGTGGACACCGAAAACCAAGGGAGTAGGAAGCCTGAGTTTTATCTGCGTTGTTCTAAAGAAAGCTTCAGATGCACAGCTGGACTTGAGTTCAGGCCTCCTCAGGGAGAATGCTGGTAGGTGTCTGGGTAAGTGACTTTTCTTCCTGGGCCACAGATTCTCCATCTGTAGAATACTGATGTGGATTCTGACCTGGCTGTGCTGTAGGAAGGGTTTGCTGTGGTACTGTATGAACACATTTGGTATGTCAAGCATTGCTCACAATACTGCTGCTTCCTTGATTTTCTATTTTTGAAATAGCCTTTAGAATGAAGAAGCCTTCTAAATTAACTTCCCATTTGTTATTGTCCTACAGAAAATGATCCTTTATTTTAAAAAAAAACTTACATATTAGGATTAAAACTTATTTTTGGGGCTGGCGAGATAGCTCAGTGGACTAAGTGCCTGCTTAAGCAAGCGTAAGGACCAGAGTTTGATTCCTGGCACCACATGCCATGCTGGCCCTGCCCTGGGGACATTCAGCCAGCCACTAAGATTGGGTGCACTGGGGCATGCCTTTGATCCCAAGGCTGGGGAGGCTGAAAATGGGAGGATCACTACTGAGTCCAACCTGCCTAGTGAGGCCCTGTACCAAATACAGAAAAAAAAAAAACAGTGATTCTCCTGCCTCAGCCTCCCAAGTGCTGGTATTACAGATATGCACCACCACACCCAGCAGGATTAAAACATTTTTAAAAAGAGGTTCTTCAAAAAAAGTTGAAGATTTATAATATGCCTTTTATTCAATTGCATCTTTTGGTTTTTTTATGTTCCCTTTTATTATCTTCAGAGAATATAGATGGCTGTCCTTTGTGTTTGATACCATGTATTATAACTGGACAGGCTTGCAGACTTGAAGCTTTGAGGCTGATAAGTTTTTTCAGACACCTGGCCAACTGAGAAACAGGCAGAAGGAAAAAGGGAAAGGGGTTTTATTATCTTTGAGGACATGGAGAGAATGTGGGGAAAATAAGGAATTCTCTTGATTAGAACAAAGGGAGGCTGAGGCTTTTATGGCCTTTGTTAGGGGTAGAGTTTGGAGGGGAAGTATATACCTGAGGAGCTGATTAGGAGTCTTCCCTGAGGCAGGGGGAAGGGTGAAAGGAAATTGTGCCCTGGGCTGAGTTGGAGAATAAGCGGGGCGGTGGTCTTGGGCAAGATAGGCTTTTGTTTTAAGGGCTTCAGCCTTATTAGATGACCACCATAATGATTTAGCAATTCATAGTAGGGCCAGAACTTATCAGATGTAGGTCATATTTGAACACCAAAGCAACCCATAGCAAGTCATTTTCCTCATCTGTAGTAGGACCCTGGAAGAGTCACGAGGGAGCACATTTATCGAGCATTTAACTGTGAGACCACTGTTGCTCTGATGAGTGCTGCCCATGGATTACCTCTGTCTCTATGAGTAAGATGTGATCTAGTCCTTAAATACAGATGCAGAAGCTGAGGCTCACCAAGGTTGTCCAAGGGCACACAGCAGAGCAGATGGTGAACCACAGTGGAGAAGGCTTATAGGGGCAGAACTTCCAAGGGAGAAGACACTTGGTTAATATTAACACACACACACACACACACACACACACACACACACACACACACACACATCCTCCCCCACACACTATTGTCTTAACATACATGAGCTATTCCATTGCAAAATCAGGAATTCCCCAGGAAGTCAGTGTCTTAAGCACCAATCACGGCAAAAAAGATTATTTCAGAAGCAGTTACTGTATTTGGTAGTAATTGTAGCTGCTTTTGCATTTTTTTCTGATCGCTTTTTGAAACACAGAAAGTTTCTTCTATGTAATCTGTAGATTTAAAGAATATAACTGGTATTGTGCTATTTTCTTTAGGAACAAATCAGGTATTTCTGTAATCACTGAGCATTCTTTCCTGAGGTTGTGTTTAGTATAATTACAGAGGATGAGCTCCAGCTACCAGGAGAGAAGAACTGGCAGTCTCAAAAATGTTCTGTAAACATATTAGTTTGAAAATTGCATTTTAATGTAGAGTACTAGTGAGATAGAAGTTTCCTTGTTAAATTAGCCCATGTTAATTGTTCTCATTTTGTAGAATAAGTCAGTAACTTTATTTATTTATTTTTTCTTAATAGGTCATTTAATTTCTTCTACATTGTTGAGTTGTTCTTTGGAATAACCTTATGGTACTTCCTCCAGTTTGGGTCAGGATAACTGATGGCGTGCAGGACTGCAGATCTAATTTCAGATCAGGCATTTGACTTTAGGAAATACCGTGATTCCACCGTGATTACTTTGCCCAACTTTGTGCTGTGATCCATGTGGTGTCTGTCATCATCCAGGTGCAGCAGGTCTCATGGATTCATTAGATTCAATATTTCTGTTACGCCAACAAGTCATTTCAGAGCAAGCCTGGAGCAGTAATGTGTGAATATTATCCCTTAGTTATTGTGGACTATCAGGCCCCCAATCTCCCAAACCAGTGTATGGTGAAGGCTTACTTAAGTCAAGTGGTTTAATTTTAGGGCTTAAGGAAGATCAAACCCAGAATTCGAGATTCTGTGGGGGCTAAGACAAAGATCTTCTCTGGGCAGCCTTATTTATTTATTTATTAAAGTAAGGGAAGGGGGGATATTGACAAAAGGTGAGAACTGCTCAAGGACTTCTCCAAGTGGGACACTAAGTCAATTAGGAGAACAACCTTATCTCCTGGAAGGTCTCCACCCTTGAGTGAGATGCCTGCGGCTACAGTCTTTATCCTGTTAATTGAGGTTGGAGTCAAGTGTCCTTCACTGTGGCCTAGTCCTGTCCTTTGAGGCACCCTGGCTTCACCCACCATTACTGGCCTCAGCTGAGACCAGTGACTCACATACTAAGACTCCACTGCCCATCGCTGGGCATAGACTCTCAAGTAAACATAGAAAGCCAGTTGGTTAAGCCCTGCTCAGAACTGCTACATACATAGTGGTCTCCATCAGAGCAATGGGTTCAATAACAATTATCAGTCTGTTATACAAAGTTCTGGTTGCTTTCTTGGCATATGAAGAAAGCGTGAGGCCAGTGCCTAGAGAATGGTGTTTCCCCTCCTGTGAAGGTGGGTGCAGTACAGCTGATGAAAAGTGTGGTGCTGTGGAAGGATAGGGTGTCTGTCATTAGCAAGAATTTGAGTCACACCCTTTTACTTGGACAGTTGTGTACTTCATTTACATTTTTCCTTGAAGACTAATGTTTATCAAATTAATAAAAATTTGAGCTATTGTTCTTTTCTTGCCACCATCGTGGTGCACATGACAACCTGGCTGATACCCTTGAGAGTTGTTTGCAGTGTCATCATGTCATAGAGGTTCTTTGATGGTGTCCAAAAGGTGCCCTCCATTTTCTAAGTGTGGTGGTGAAGCGTGGGCACATTGGTGACTCTGAAATCACAGATGACCACAGAACCTTGTTGTAGACCCCAGACAGTTGTGAAGTGACCAGTCCAAGATTTGCTGGCACCATGGTCTGCTCTCCTCCTGTTTGGCTTCCTTGTACTGACAACCTCAGCTAGCATCATGCGCCATCCAGAAGCAAGATGGAACCTGAGCCAGGAAATGAAAACACTTAAAGTTTGTGTGTAATGTGTTAGCCGTAGACTCAAGGGTCACTAGTCATTTAACAATCCAAGTATCAGTGGTTATGGGTTGTGATGATATCATTTAATATTGTTCATTGGTCAGGATTTGAAGACATTGCCTTACTGGGAGAAAATGCACGCATGATAAATTTGCAACATGAGAGGGTAAGCGGGTTATAAGTATTCACTTCAAATGTTTTGATATGTCAACTGGCTTCCATTCCAGAGAGATACTTTTTTTTATAACAAAGTTTTCTTATTTTCTTAAAGTGTATCTATATTTTGGTTGTGTTTTAAATTACCTTGTGTGTAAGGAAACCTTGGAACCTCAAACCTTTAACCACTCATTTATTTGGACAACTGGCAAATCTTGCATTCAAGGCTGGTTGACTACAGAAACTGAGTCACTTGTCTGTATCTCTGGAGTCATTTTTTGATGAGGCATTTGTAATAGGTTGAATTGCATTTCACCAAAGCTGATTGCCTGGAAGTCCTAATTTCTAATATCTGTGACCTTATTGGGAAAAGGGTCTTTTGCAGATCATATCATCTTAAGGTGAGGTCCTGCTGGAGTAGGGTGGGCCCTGAGTCCATTGTGCTCAATGTCCTTATGAGAAAAGGAGCTCTAGGCTCTTAACTCAGGGAGAAGGCTGCAGAGGGACTGTGGCACAGGCTCAGCAGGTGCATGTGATGTGTACATGGAAGCAGAGTTGGGCATGCATGGGCCACCAGGTACCTACAGAACAAGAATAGGCTTTCTCTATAGTTTTTGGAAGAAGCTTCCCCTGCCAACACTTGGATTTCAGACTTCGAGCCTCCAGCCTTGCAAGAGAAGACTGTTGTGTCGTTTTAAGTTGCCAAGTGTGTCTTTTGTTTTGGCTACTGCAGTAGTCCCAGGTGGACAGGAGTCCATACTCGTAAGTCCTGCAGGTGACTATCTCCTCTGTTAATGTGAAAGATGCATACATGTGGCATCTTTATGGACAGAACTAGCACCAGCCTTTCTCCTGGACCTTGGAGATGTGTACGGGGAGGCAGGGGACGCAAGTTGCGAGCGTGGGCACCTTGTTCACATCCTGGTTCTCACTAGCACTGACTGTGGATAAGGACAGCATTTGCAACTGTCTTGCCTCTTCACCTGCAAAATGGTGACCAGGCTGGTGCTTTCCTCCATAGGCCTATTGTAAGGATCAGTGAGCTAAAATATTTAAAGCTTAAAGTGCTTACCATTCTAAGCACCTAATTACTGTTATTGTATTGTTATATGAGTCACCCAGAGGGTCTCAAACTTGCAAATTCTTTGTTTTGATTATTAATTCAGATATGAATTATACACAGCTGTTTTCCACATAGAACTCATAGTCAAATCAGCAGCAATGTATTTGTTTACGTGTTACAGAAATAGTGACAGAGGGAGCAAAAAAACCAATATGGGGTGGATGACTCCAAATGATATAAGGGAAAACTGATCTCCCAACCTACAAGGTACCTGGGACAAGTTCGTGTTCTTTAAAACCAAAGGATGAATTTTAGGAACAAACAGAGGTTATGACTAGAATATATGTATGTATGTATGTATGTATGTATGTATGTATTTTATTTATTTATTGGTAGAACCAGGGATTGAACTCAGACTCTTGGCTTGCCAGGGAAGCACTTGTTCCATTGAGCCATCTCCCCAACCCCTTAGAATATATTTATTGAGGGAGAGAAAGCTCCTGTCTGAGGGAGACTAGAGAGGAGCCCTGAGGAGGTGATCCCCAGGAAGCTGTCTCTTCCAGGGACTTTTATAGAGGAAAACCATGCAGTGAGGCAGGTCTAAGGTGGTGGAGAAGACATGGGAACTCGCTTAGGTGGGCATGAGGTAGGACAAAACTATGGTCAACCAGTGGGATTATGAGCACCATTGCTTAGGTAAAATTGATTAAATCCAGGACCAAATGGAGAAGCGAGTCACATAGCAAGCTGGACAGAGTCTCTTCCTGTTGGCGATAGGGCTAGTGACTCATTTGGGCTCCTTCAAGGTGATTGATACCTGTTTAGAATATCAATCCCTGATGACCATCCCTAGGGAAGTATGTGGCTGTATGTTTCCTCTTTTGTTTTGAGGTGTGGCCCATGTGGGAGTGTCTGTTGTCTTCCATCTTGGCTCCTTGAGGACCTGGCCCTGACTGACTGCCTATAACATTTCTGTCTAATTCAGCTGCCTACAACAATAGTACATCAACAAAGTATATGAGATGAAAGGTAGACCATGATTCTTTTGGGAGCATCAGGAAAGATTTTCTTAAAATGGGTGATCTTTTTTTTTTTGCGGGACTAGGGATTGAACTCAGGACCTGCGCTTGCCAGGTAAGCACTTACTCTACTGAACTGTCTCCCCAACCCCTCAAAAATGTGATTTTTGAAGGCTGAGTAGGAGTTTTCTGTGCAGCAAAGGACTAATAGAACAGTAGACAGAAGTGAGAGCAGTTTCTCCAAATAGAGAAGACATCCCGTAGCCACTCTAGGAGACAGTGATTCCAGTGGTATAAGAGAATGTCCTGGAGCCAAGACTCATCACATCCTGCTGCCTGTTGCTCTGTCACCTTTTGCTGCTTGCTTGATTTCTCTGTGCCTTTGTAGTTTCTTTTTTTTTTTGGTGGAACTAGGAATTGAACTCAGGCCCTTGCGCTTGCTAGGGCAGCACTTATTCCACTTAGCCATCTCCCCAGTCCCTATAGTTTCACTTTTAAGTAGGGATAACTGGCTTTTGGAGCATTAAATGAGAACAGAGGGACTCGAAGTGCTTCAGTCAGTCCTTAGTCAACGTCAGTCCTCAGAAGCATTGGCTTTAAATGGTGTTGTTATTCTTGTCCTTGCTGTCAGAAGGCAAAGGTTAGGGAGGCCCACATAATGTGTGTAGTTGAATTCAGTGTTTCCTGTGGACTTGGATGAATCTGGCACCCTCAGTTCCAGGCAGCCTTATACCATTTGAGCATAGGAGGTACAAAAAAAAAAAAAAAAAAAAAAAAAAAAAAAAAAATGTGCATTGTTTAAATGGAGGGGGAAAAGTATTAAAATAGGACAGACCTTGGCTCAAAGCTGTGTACAGATTGTTGATTAGGCAAAATGAAAATACGCAGTGTGTTGAGTCAACATGATTTTGTTTTTAAATCTGGTAACCACCTGTATCTTAATTTGAATGTGCTTCTGGTTTGTAGTTAATTGTTTTCAAATGATCTAGTGGTCTGTGTCCTGGTATTGATCTAGTGTCCTGGTATTGCCACCTCACCAACAGGTATTCATAGGCAGAAAAGGGGGCACGTGGCCTTGGGAATCCTTGGGCCTCACATTTAGGGGCCATGGCAAATACATGATTTTGGGTATGGTCCCATCTACTTTTATTTTTATTTCTGAAGGGAAGTCTTCCAGTTGTGGTCTTTTTGGTTATGAATGGAAAATGTACTTGTTGTGACAAGATGCAGGCAAAAAGAAAATCAGAAGTATGCATCACTAGAAATTTCAACATTTGGAGAAAGTAATTGTTAACATGTGGGTTGAGCCTTGCGGGCCTCCTCAAACTTGCAGAAAAGGAAGAGCCAGGCCCTTTTCAACTGCAGCCCTGGCCAGCAGAGGACACAGCAGGCAGGTAAGTGAGGCTCCTGGATGTCGCTCCATTAGTTTGAAAAAGTCAGGACAGAGCAGCATAATGGTTATCACTGACTTTTTATTAAATAAGTGTAAAATGTTGATGATAGGAAGAGCTAGTCAGAGGTTGTGTGTCCATCCAGCATGCATTTACCATGGGCTGTTCTGAACTGAGCACACTTCAGTGGGGAGTTTAGCCTTGGATCCCACCCTTGAGATTCCTAACTGACATCCTAGAGGGCTGGAAGATGAGGCCGCTCTATGGGCACCAGGGAGAGGAAGAACCAAAACCAGAGGCTGGGGGCTGTGACAGTCACTGGGAGGAAGTGGAGGGCCCTGCCTGGCCAGGGTGGGGAGAGGGGTAAAGATCCTGTAAGTGGCCTTGAGGTTCTGGGACCGACCACGAAGGTGTGTGGGTGGTGTCTTGAAGGCCAGTGAAGATGTATGTCAAGGGAAATGGGATGGCCAGTAGGGTCAGATCTTTAAGTACATCAAAAGTTAATCAAAAAAGCAAGATCTACTTTGAATGTAGTATCATTCAAAACTTATGAGAATTTCTTAGGTTTTATCTTACTTATTTTCAATAGAGAAGATTGTTTTAAGTGTTAAGTACAAATGCCCCATTGTCTCTTCCTCCTACGGAAAGGTCTCAGTGTTAACAAGGACCTAATAACCCTTCAAATGTATGCACTTACATATCTGCATACACATACATCTCTCTCTGAAAAAATCATATCAAATATACAAATGCTGTATTCTGAAGAATAGACTACGTGTGAGCACAGAAGTGCTCTGCATGTTCTGAAGTGTATCTTCTTCATTGTAGTTATTCTACTATTTTTATTTGTGTCACTAATCATACACACACTACAGTTTCCCTGCTTTGTCTACCCCTGGATGTCTGTCTTTCTCCCCCAGCTCTACTTTGCTGCCTGCCTAGGGCTCTGCTGTATGGTTCAGACACTTGCCTTCCTGGCAGCAAGTGGTCCTGTATCCCGCGGGGTCCTAGGCGACCTGTAGAAGTAATGACGACACAGAAAACTGCAACCTCCTGCAGCAGAGTATTTAGCTTACTGAAGAAAGTAGCCTTGGGGAGTCCCAGGCTTCAAAGTGGGGAGTTGGACAGTACCAATGGGAGGACCATGGTGTCGGGGCTGGGGGGGGGTATTGTACTCCTCTGTAATCATTGCTTCAGACCCTAGCTCTGTCACTGTGCCTGTGTAAGTCACCTGCCCTTTACATTGCACAGTTTGGTTCATTCAGGAACTGGAGACTAATCCCCACCTTAGATGGTTGTGGTTTTGGGAGTCTTGTAGGAGATAACAAGCGGTGAGTGCTGAGAGGCCCTGCCCTCTCATGGATCCCATTTCCCCATATGATCTTCTCCACAGCTTGTCCTCATCTTCTCGTTTCACTGGTAGGTTAGTTGGTAGACAAAAATGTTTTCAAGGTATAGTATTCAAATAAATATACTTTGATTATCTAGAAAAATCTATTGAAACAGTTTATGATGTTGTTGGACTGCAGCTAGAGCACAACTGGTTTTGGTTTTTAAAATGATAAGTCCAGTTTCTTAGGCAGAAAACCTTAAGTCTTCATTGAGAACATTCATTAAAGTTAATAACCAAGGGGTCTGGTGACCTTCTGGGGAATAGCTGGTCATCGGGCCTCTCTGATGAGACTCTGCCCTACCTGTCTTGTCCTCTGCTGCAGGAGAGAGTGACACCCCTGACTCTGCCCTAGCTGTCCTGTCCTCTGCCTCAGGAGAGAGTGACCCTCCTGTGTGTCAGCAGTGTAATCTAGGTTGTCAGAAACTTAATTATTTATTCAGCATGGTTAACTGTTTTGTGTACATAGGATTATGATGGTGGCAGTAGAATGACATGGCTAAAAATGAACCATGGGGAAAATGAGTTCACTCAGTTCATAGTTTCTGAAAAACTGATGAGCTATGCAGACCTTTGGGACATATATAGTCCCTGTGACACTTTGATCATTGCGTTAACATGACTGAGTCTGGACCACCCAGTAGTATATCAAGGGTACATTCACCTGCAATTCTCAGACTGCTTGCATTGATGGAACTGTCCTTTCTTAATTTTTTTTTAAATGAAATTTATTGTGGATATGTGAGGTGTGCAACATAATGTTGTCAGATACAGAGAGATAGTAAAGTGATCAGTGAAGCATATTAACATTTCCATTGTATCTTCGACACCCAAATTTTGTTTTGTTTTTGTACTAAAACTAGCTGCGATATACTCACATAGCAGAAAGTCCTTAGCATACCTTATTACTTATAGATGTCTGCATATTGGGTCTCTAGGCTTGCTCATGCTATGTTTGTAGCTTTACAACTTGTGACCCACATTTTCCCATTTTCTCCTGCCATCACTGTGCTCTTTCGGTGACCATTTTTATTTCCCGTACTTGACTTACTGTTTTTTTGTTTTGTTTTGTTTTCTGTTATTTTTATTTCTTTTGTTATTATTGAAGAACAAATAGCAATGAGACAGTTTCAGGACAAATTAACAGCACAGATTCAATAAATTAATACATTGTAAAATGTTTTCATAATGTTTTATACTTACAGACATTATTATAGCAGATGTCTCTAATCAGTGAATGAAGAGAGTGTAGCTATATACTTATTTTTTATAGCTGAATTATATCACAGATTCAATGGTTTATACTTTCTACCTTGTTATCTCCCTAGTGTTTGTCCATAGTACTAGAAGCCAACATAATATCTTGTCCAACTACTATTAATGCAAATCTTGCTTCTCATAGAATTATGCAGAAGCGCAGCATATTTATGGGCCTGGGAGATAGCACAGTAGCTTAAGTGCCTGCCTGGCAAGTGCAAGGTCCTGAGGTCAATCCCTGGTACCAAAAAAAAAGCAGCTTGCATTGACTTACTATTAACACGCCACATGCATATAAGATCGTGCAACAACTTTGTCAGCATCTGGCTTATTTCACCTGATGTCTTCTGGTATCAGCTGTACTGCAGCAAGTGTTGGGATCTTCTTTTTTTTTTTAGGCCGAGTAACCTTGCATCATATATGTATACCCAATTTCTGTATTCATTTGTTGATGGCTTAGATTACTTCTATATGCTGCCTACTGTGAATAATGTTTATAGCAAACTCAGGAGTGCAGATGCCTTCACAAACTGGCGATTTTATTTCCTTTGGGTATGAGGCCAGAAGAGGAAGAGCTGGGTCGTGTGACAGTTCTGCAGATGATCTCTTGCTTGAAATGCTTGGTTTCAGATTTTAGATTTCTTTGGGGGGAGTATTTGTATATTCACAATGAGATATCTTTTTTTTAAACTGTGTTTTAGTACAGGGTCTACAGGGCTTCACTACACAGATCGGACTCACAGTGATCCTCCTGCTTTCAGCCTGCCGAGTGCTGGGATTACATGCACACACCACCACGCCCAGTCTCAGGTTGCCATCTCAGCATGCATAATGAGATATATTGTGGATGATAGCCAAAGTCCTGTGGGTGATCTCCAAATCTAAATGATTTCTTCTGTTTCATATACATTGTATACACATAGCCTTAAGGTAACTGTATGTGTAATTTTTACTGCAGCTGTATTTGTTCATGATCATTGTCAGGTCAACAGGCAGGAGCTTTTCCTCTATGTTCTTGTCTAAAAATTTTAAGTTTCGCATCTATGTTAGATTTTTGATCCAATTTGAGTTAATTTTTGTGTTCACTGTTAAACAGAGACCTGTCATTCTTTTGCCCATGGAAATCTGTGGGCAAAAGTTTTTGTATCACCCTTTATTGAAGACACTATACTTTCTACATTGTGCCATCATGGTGCCCTTGTTGAAAATTAGAACTATCTTTCTCTACTCTTAGTGTTATTTTTAAGGAGGGTTGTGGAGAAATACTGAGAAATAGACATAAACTTTAAAAAGAATTTAACAGCTCTTGATGTTGCCAGTGGATTCCAAGTTGAGCAGAGGAATTATGCAGTTAACAGATTATTCATAACCCAGCCGCATGGCTTGATCAGGCTGTACACACAGATTTTAATAAGGGGTAGTGGGGGAAGCTGTGTATGGGCTGAAGTGGACAAAAAAGGAAAACACATGTGGTGTGAGCTTTCCCGTCTCCTCCTCCCCCACTGTCTGGGCCTGTGAGTGGCATATTTTATCAGTCTGGGCATTTTCCATCCTGAGGTGGCACAGTGTCTGTGACCTCTTGATGGGACTTGACACCACTGGGTTCCTGCCAAGCTCCTCCCTAGGGAGAGTTAAATTGATGCAGAAATGTCTTCCTTTTATTGTCTCAATTGCTTTATCCTTGATGAACGGGAAGATTATTCTAAGAGAAGACCTAAAAGCAGCAGAGTCAAAAATAAATAAGTAAATAAAACCAGCAGAACCAGTGATAGCTGGTCCTCCATTTCTGATGAAGGTTCTTGATCAACTAGACAAGGACTAGTCTCTTTCTGATATATATATATATATATATATATATATATATATATATATATATATATTTACTTTTCCTGAACACTGATTTGTTAAGTGGTTTTTTTGCTTGATTTTTGAAGTGAGGCTGTGTTACGAGAATACCGATTGGGTTGTTGTATTGGAAAGGAGATTTGCCATCATTATAATGCTGTGGGGCTTAATGTAACATCTCAAGTGCATGGTTTCATGTATTTTTCCAAGTTTTTTTCCCTGTGTGGCTGTTACCTAGGAAGGAGAATGTTTTCATCCCTCATTCCTATTTCCTCCTGTCTCCTTCTAGACTCCTCTGTCTTTATCACTGAAGATTTATTTCCCCTCTTTTGAACTACAGTGTATGCTCTCCTTGTTGACTGTTTTCTGTGCTGTCATCCATGCTGTGAGTGGCAATAGTTCATACTTTTCCATTTTGTGTAATAATTCACTACTGAATATATTTAGCTTATCCACATTATATACTCAATTTCCAGATTTTTGGCTGTGTTTTTCATAGTATCTTTCTTTTGTAGATCTTCATGTATTTGTCTGGTATAGTTTTAAAGCCAGGATTACTGAATTGAAAGGCATATGTAGGTTGTTTCGCTTTCACATGGTTTTCTGAAGTGGTTGTCCCAGGTCATGTTCCTGTCTGCTCTGTGTGGTGTGCAGCTCGCTGTGTTCCCTGCCACAGTTAGCGCAGCACTGCCACCCTTTCAGGTGCTCTCCTAGCCTGTGCACCCTTGTGTAACCACAGTGCCGTAGAGTGGGTGCCTTAACATTTATTTTGGTCAATTTGGTTGGTTGGTTGGTTTTCTGAGAAGTCTTAGGTGGGGGCACTGGCAGGTTAAGGTTGCATTGTCTGGTTCCCTCACTAGATCTTGTCATGACAAAGAGTGCTCTGATTATTATTTTTTAAAAATTAAGGATGTTAATTGCACTCTTCAGGGCTTCACTGTCATCATCTAAACACTTCCCAGCACCCCACCTCCTATTGCCATTGTGTTGGGAGTTAGAATTTTAGCATCCTAGTTGGGGTGGGAAACAAACATTCAGTCTGTAATAGATGCCACAGCTGGAACCCTTCCTCCCCTTTAAGATTGTTTTCTTTTTTCTTTTTTCTTTTTTTGGCGGAACCAGAGATTGAACTCAGGCCCTTGTGCTTGCCAGGCAAGCACTTATTCTACTGAGCTATCTCCCAAGCCCTTTTCTTTCTTTCTTTTTTTTTTTTTAAGATTGTTTTCTTTTACAGGGAGGTTGTAACAGGAATAGCCATTCTTCTGAAATCACTCTAGAATCTATTTTCTCTTTGTTTCTTCTTTGAAGATCTTTTTCCTCACCTTGTTGATAGTAGAGCCTGCTAATTGGCTGTAATTAGGTTTTTCTTTTTTGTCTCTTAGATTTTCTTTTCTAGAAGCCATCCTCCAAATGTTCCCCTAGAATGTAAAGATACATAATTAAAAGCACCCATCACTGTTTATAGGCACTTTAATGTGAATTGACTGAAACTCTAATTTAAAACTGACTGTAATATATAGTCTAAACTCCTTTGTATAAATATTACAAAGAGGTAAACACTAATGATTTTCATTCTGTTGGAGGTATCATTTAAGAAAAAATACATATGTATGGATCAATTTATTCTTTATTATAAGGGAAGTTTTGGCTTGTAAAAGATGATAAGCTATGATCATATAATTTCATGTCATAGAAATGAATGAGAGCATCATTGAAGGATCATTCAGTTTAGATTTTAAAAATCTTGATTTAATTAAAGTAGCTCTTTCATGATACTTTACAGTTTATGAATGTGTATCATATATATAGATACATGTTGTTCATTTAATTCTAATAGTGACTATGCTACATAGCTAATATTGCAATAAGGTATTACAATTTAAGATGTTTTTGCAATGATATTACAATTTCCCTACTTTTACAAGTGAGGAAAGGGGGGTCTCTGACTGAACAACTAGTCTAGAGTAACATGGACAGTACTTGATGGCTTTGTTTCATACAGCCAAGCACTCTGACTTCACAGAACACAGTAATTAAATTCAGTTTTATCCTTTTTCTTTTTGGCTGGCTCAGAATTCCTTAAGGGCAGGTCTGGTCAGGCATGAGGTCCTGGGGATAGAACCACAGTATCCTGAGACTGACTGCTTGCTTAAGCAGGCACTTAAATGACTGAGCTAATGGGAAGGGCCCCTCAATTTTATCCTATCTACATGTGATTTCTATTGACATGCTTTTAACTTGAATCAGTAATATATATTAATCAGTAATATGTATGTATATATATATATGATAATAATTGTTTACTCATACAACTGTTCCTTAAATTAAAAGATGCTTATTAATCTATTCTCTCATTGTAGTAGAAAGCACAAGATATAATGAAGTATAATTTAGGAAAAATTCCCTGAAGTCTTAGCATTTTGATAGGTATTATATTATCGTATGCATTTGGAAAGTAAGGAACTGTTATCTGAGATCCTGTTTTATACTGTCCTCATTTCATCAGGAGAAAGTTCTAGTTGAAGCTTATCTCTCACCTAATTTTGTTTCTGTGCTGTGGTTAGATGGATGCTAGCTAATACCTGAATTAAACTTAAATCTAAGATCCAAAATAGCATTCTCACATTGGTGATTGATATGGTTCTTATGCATTTGCCAAAGCAATGAATTTTAGTGATAAAGTTGGATCTTTTGTTTCTGGGTAACTTAACTATTTATTTACATTTGTAATAATTCTCAAAGCTCAAATAGTACCCTCATCCAGTTCATGGTATATAGAGCCCAAGGGTGGCCTTGAGCAAGATTCTCAATCACTTGTGTGTTTGGTAGGGTCCTGTGAATACCAGTGAGATCACGTCAGGGCTAAGGCAGTGATGATAACTAGTAATAATATAGTAATGCTGATGCTTTATTTATGGTCAGCAACAATCTGTTTCCAAATGATGAGTTTAACTTCAGCAGTGACTGTAACAGGGACCTCTTTGGTAACAAATAGAACTTCCATTGTTTTGTAAGTTTCCGTTGTTGGCATAGTGGTAAGGGCTGACATGGTGTACTCTGGAACTTCTTTCTTTAGTTTTTTTTTTTTTTTAAATGTATTTTGTGCAAGGTCTCACTACATAGCTTGGACTTATAGTGATCCTCCTAGTGCTGGGATTACAGGTGTGCACCACCACGCCGGGACTCTGTTGCCTGCTCAAAGAACCCAGGGGTGGGGCCGGTGGGGCGCATGTGCTTTGAAACTTCTTAGGTTCTGAGTAAAGGCAAACAGCACAGAACTGAAGCAGTTGGGCGCTGAGTGCACGTGCATGCACAGCCCTGCAGAGGTAGGTACATACCAGATGAGTGACTAGAGTGCTGATTATTATCTTACCTTGGAGAAAGTCTGGCAGAAGGGAAGCTGCAGGCACTATGTAAGACCCAGCTTAGTAGCTGGCAAAGTAGCAATTACTATTTTTAGTTTAATTTCTGGCCTTTTATAAAAAATGCAGTTTAGGCTATGCTACTCCTGGATGGTTTATGTGTTTTAATTAATGTTATCTTATTGCACTTGTGCCCGGAGGGTGATTTGGTAAAAGATGTAATTTTAAATGCTGATGAAATTAGATAGGTTGCCTGGAAAGTTGCTGTTACTCATATTTATGGTTATAAAATATTTCAGGTACATCTATGTGAGACATTCCTGTGTTGTCAACATGAAAATCATTCTGAAATCACTTGTGTTATAGTGTTTTGTGTGTTTACACACCAGTAAAGTGATAGTAGCTTGACTATTTTTTTTAGTACTACTATGACTTTACATTTTTACGCAGAATCTCATCATGCAGTGATAGATAAAAAGATTAAACTGGTATAAGCCAAATATGTACAAAACTCCCAGCTTTATTACTTTGTAAGCAGACCTCATGTTCTTGAACCTGTATGAGGTATGTATACACATAGAAGTCATCTTCATTTGCATCTGAGAAGCCAGAGTTGCTCTTTAATGGGAATCAAGAATTAACATGTAAAAGGCTGGCAGGAATTCTGGTAGGGGTTCAATTCCCAGGTGTTGGCCTGGCCCCTGACCCCAGGGCACACTGAGACAGCCATTGAGACTGGGTGTGGTGGCTTGTGCCTGTAATCCCAGCACCTAAGAGGCTGAAACAGGAGCATCACTATGAGTATGATTTCCGTAGTGAGACCCAGCAGACCCTGTACTAAATGCATTAAAAAAAAAAAAATTAATATAAGATGTTGCTGTGATTGAAGGGTATACCGTACCTTAAACAGTAGAGCTGAACCCCTCTTGTGGTAGAATTTGAGGGCTGAAATATTAGCAGGACGTTCTGGAATGAGCCTTAGGAAGCGTGTACTAAATTTTCAAGACTCCAAATTCAGAAGACTCCAAATTCAGCATGCAGATGCACTTTAAAGAACTTGAGCAGTTTTCTTATGGTATGTGTTCCTTTTACTTTGTGACAGGTAATGCCTATGTTGAGGTGCCTTAGTGGTATCCAGGGGCTGGTTTATGTGTTCAGATAATGAGTGCCTCCGGCAATCTCCCGTCCTTTCTTTCAGTATTTCCATCCATTTCCTGTTTTGTACCAAGTGCTATTTTAGGCTTTGAGGATTCAGTGACACAAAGTCCCTGTCTCAATAAGATTATATTCAAGTGGAGGGACTGCCTTCAGTTGATTTATGCAGAAGTGGTAGCTGTGGTCGAGTCTGAAAAATGAGATGTTTATGTGAGATCAGTATCTGAACAGAAGGTGGCAGAAGCAGGATTGGGCAGTGGAGCCAGTGATGCAGGTTTGGCAAAGCCTCACTCATTCCCTAGAGAGTTCTGGAGTAAGTATCTCCCATTTATAGTGTCCCCCACTGAAAGATAACCTCACTCTGTTGCCAGATACACTGCATTTGCAAGGGTGAGGGGAGATGAAAGATGACTGGAAAAAAAGACCTGAGAAGGAGCGGTCTTTGAGGTAGGAGGAATATCCCTAGAAAGGAGGTTTTAGAAGGCGTGTATGGAATGTGCTTAGGATAGCCATCCAGAGGGTGAGGGTGCACACTGAGCATTAGCTTTGACAGTGTGGAGGTCATTGGTGACCATGACAACCAGTTTTGATTAGATGAGAGCAGTACAAGCCTGACTGGAGTGTCTATGGTAAGAGACCAAGTACAGACCTGAAAAGGAGACAGCTCTTGATGTTGACTAGCTGTCTCACTGTGCTGGCAGGGGCATGATTCTGTGCTTGTCCCAGAGATCCTGGTACCCTATGATGCTGCAGAGGGAACAATCTTTGGGAAGTTTTCTGTTCTTTAGAGTGGGCTGCCCTTTTTCTCTTACAGGGTTATTGAACTTTCATTCTACTTAGAAGTGATGAGTTCCTGGCCAAGTATTTACATTATACTAGCCACTCAAACAGGTTTTAGGTCCCCTTTTTCTATCAGAATGGTAATGCAGAGTTCTTGAGGAATAAGAGAGCACTATAGTTATATATAAAGGCATGGAGTCATACGGGAAGATGTATTTGACCTAAAAGGAAATTTACCTGGTATTCACATTCATGAATAAAGAAAATGAGAAAATTAGACATAATTAGTTCTCAAGATCATTTACGTGCAGAAGCCATTTTAGTCCCATTTCAATTTCCTTCTTCACATATCTTAAAATCAAGAATTATGAGTAAAGTATCATCAACACACTTGCGTTTCATGCCCTGTTATTACCCTACTCCATGAGATAAGGGAGCGGGAGACCCAAAAGACAGCTGAAAGACTGCAGTGAAGTCAAAGGACTCTGAGTTGTGGCTTCTGCATTTCCCTCAGTGGCTATGCTCAAACATTTAGAAAAAACTCCAAGTGAACATGGGTGAATTTCAGGGAGACCTGTGCCGTGTTACCAAGGAGATATTAGACACTGTTATGGGCTGTTTCTAAATGTCCCCAAAAGGTCATAGGTGGGGCATTTGCAGGGGGGCTGGATCTAGGGTGTGTGGTGCTGGAATTGACTCATGGTGCGGTGTGAAGATCAGTAGCACTAGGATTGCTAGTGAGTGCTGCCTGCCCTGAGCAGCCTGGGTAGGAGACAGTGATAGAAAGAACTGTGGTTGTTCCTCGGTGCTTTGCTACTTCTGCCCACCATGAACTGTTTCTCCTCTGCAATTGCTACCCTGCTTTGGAGCCAGCCAGTTATGAATGGAAACCTCTAAAAACTGAGCTTTCCTTCTTTAACTTTGGGTGTTGTCTCAGCAACCAGAAAGGCAAGACAAATACATTGTTTCTACAAGGCCATATTAGATTTGAAAACAAATTTTTAATGGACTTGATGGAATTAGGTTTGGTCACTGATGTTCTTCCTCTTTGAATGAAGGACATCTGTTTAAGAGTTTAAGAGCATACCTGTCCTGTTAACTCAGAGTGCATCTGTCCAAACATGAACATTATCATAAGATGAAAGGGCTTTTGCTCTCAAGGACCCATTGCTTTCAGCTGAATGCTGGGGAGTCCAGGGAAGACCAAAAGGAAGTAGAATTAAACTGCTCCATGAGAAGAGCTGGAAATTCAGTCCAAAGGAAGCATTAGTTCATGAGGCTTCTAGAGATTGTCCAGCTCCTGCGCTGGACTTACAGATGGCAGGGGTGGAGTCTTAGGAGACCTTGGGTACGTCTGTGTGGCTCATAGGGAGATATAAGAAAATATTTATTCTGGTTTGACTACCCTGTTCAAGATCTAGGACGAAGCAGCTGCCTTCCTGTAGTGAGGTGGGAACCGGACAGCTGTCTTCTACTGAAAGTCCCTCATCCTGTGGAAGCCAGTGGCTTCTCAGGCTTCTGCCCATCCTGAGGTGCTGTGCTCTTACAATTCCCTTTGTGTCTTATCTGAGATGCCCTTAGATTCAGTATTGATGTTTAGATATGAAAGAAAGAGGACATGGTGGGGATTGTTTCTATTAAATCATATAATGAGTTAACATTGTCAAATACTGGTTTCGGTGTTTTCCCAGGGGCTTTATAAGATTGTCATTTCCAAGATAAGGATGATTCCCAGACAGCTGTCTTTTTCATTTTTGAATTCTAACATAATGCGGCATTCTTAACCCTTTGTAGTTACTTTTCATGCCATTATATGTCTATTTGGGAAATTTAAAATAAAGCCAGCTGTGTTAAATATTCATAGAATCGATGTCTGCTTGTTTAAAGTCTTTAGTGATTTATCTTTAAGGGGTGTTTATATGGCAGTTACTTTGCGTTATGTTACTTGCACCAGCATTTAATTGATACTATATTTCATGAAAATTATTGTAGGCTTATTGCTGTTGCATTTGGAGTTGTGGTTTTCTGCTGGTAATGAGATCCTGGAATCAATTTTTTTAATTGTGCTGACAAGGTTGAGAAGAGCTGTTAACTATTTAATCAACTGGATGGATAGGAATAGTTTGTAGATTTATAAAAAAGTTTAAAGTTAAAAAATACAAAACAAGATAGTAGGAGGATTACAGTGGTTATTACATTGCATTATTGTTTTCTTTAAATTAATTACTCAGACTATAAGACGTTGGCATTTAATAGTCCAAACAATATTAGCACAAACCTTTCTTTTCAGTGAACTTGGAAATGACAATCTTTTCAGTGAACTAAGAAATTAGTAGTATAACTATCTTAACTATAATTTGTGGATATTGTCATGTAAATTTATTTATTTTAAAATGAGGGTACATAAAGTTGAGCCTTTTTAAATTATGTATTGCTTTTAAAATCATGAATTGCTATGATTTATAGTAAGGGATGGAATTTGAGAAAATAGTTAAATGAAATTACTGTCATAAAGTATTGGAATATAATAGGATTTATTTTCTTTTTGGTGGTTATTAAGTCTGTGTGTGTGTGTGTGTGTGTGTGTGTGTGTGTGTGTAACTGTGGATTGAACTCAGACCCTTTTGCTTGCCAGGGAAGTGCTTATTCCACTGAGCCATCTCCCTGGCCCCCATATTAGTCATTTTTTACTTCTTAATCAAGGTATCTGGGATAGCTCAGGCTGTGTGAATTGCAGTTGTGTTGCTTTTTTAAGGTTAATTGACATTGTCATTATATTCTAGAAACTTCCATAATTTTCGGACCATTAGGTTAGGATATCCTAAGTGTACAGTTCCCATTGAATCCTCATGCAGTATAGTACTGTGTTAGTCTACTTTTTGATATGGATAAAGGACTACAGGTTGGATAACCTTGCATTTAAAAAACAAGCTTACTTAGTCCACAGTACCCAAAGTTTTAGGCGTGGTGGAGGATTGGCTGTGCTCTGATGAGGACCTTGTGGCAGACTAGCGGCAGGAATATGGGAGAGGGCGAGATCATGTAATGCAGGGAGCCAGAGCCTGATGCAGAGGTGGGGGTCACTCTGATAATGACGTCTGTGTGAGGGTCCTATGGGCAGCACCCCAAATGACCTTCCACCACATGAACCTTCCACCACATGAACCCCTGAGCGACAAACCCCATCTGAATATGCCAGGCCTGTAGCAAGTAACCACTTTTCTATTGATGCAGTAAATATATGAATGTTCCTGCATTAGAACAGGCAAGTATGCAGCACAATGTTTGCTTACTAATCACAGTCCTTAATAAATATTTGTTTAATGATTGAGAAGTGGGAGAAAAGTAGGGAAGAGGCAGTTCTGGATGTGCAGAAGGAATGGAAAACTTCAGAGGCTAAAAAATAGAAGACCAGCCTGAAGCCTGAGTATTTGCACTGGATTCAACTTGAGTATGAGAATTTTTGGAAGGAGCCCCAGAGTAGGAGTTAACACACTTGATTCTGTGCCACTTCCTGAGAATGTGACCTTGGGTGACTCAGTGAACCTCAGGCCTTGGTTTCTCATGTTCTTCACTTTCCCTAAAGCCTAGGAGGCTCAGCTGAGGAAAGTTCTAGGAGTAAGCCAGACAGAAGGTGAGGTGGCAGTTCAGTGTGGTGCCTCCTGGCTGGGCAAGATACTGATTAAACACTTGCTCAGATTTAGATTTACAAACTGCTTAAGTCCATGAAATTCAACATGCTACAGGCTCATTCTAGTCTGGGTTGGAATTGCGCTCAGCCCATGTGGTTTGAAGTTTATTCTAGAGACTCTGTGTGGTGGTGTGCACCTGTAACCCCAGCACTAGAGACGCTATAAACAGGAGGATCACTACGAGTCCAATCTATGCAGTGAGACCCTGTAAGTCCTATATTCCCTGTCCTTTAAAAAAAAAAAAAAAAAAAAAAAAAGTTTATTCTATGGATTGTATAGCCTCAAAGGGTTTTAGTAGGGAATATCTTAAATCAATCCTTGCTTTGAATATTAGCTTGTTAGACTAGACAGAAAGATTGGAGTCTGAGAAAACATCTAAGTTAAGTCAGAGTCATCTATAAAACACAGAATTGCCTTAAAATTTTTTTTTTTTTTTTTTTGTCTTTTTGAGACAGGGTCTCACTATGCAATTCAGGCTGGCCTCAAGCTCACTTTGTAGCTCAGGCTGGTCTTGAACTCACAACAATCCTCCTGCCTCAGCCTCCCCAGTGCTGGGATTACAGGCATGCGCCACCACGCACTCTGAATATCTCTTATCTGAAATATTTGGGACCAGAAATTTTTCAGAGTTTGGATTTTTTTTTTTTTTTTAATGTTTGCATAGACTTTGCTGATGGAGCCTGCCTAATCCAAAAATCCAAAATTTGAGACACTGCACAATCTATTACTTCTTGGGCACTGTAGCACAGCTGGTTTAGGAAGGGATATTCAACTTGTAACTGTTTGATGCTTTCATGTAAAGCTTTTTGGGTGTTAATGTTTATATGGTTTCACTGGGTATATGAATGAGCATCTGCTTTTAGTTAAACATCAATTTGTTTAACATAAAATATTAGCAAACTCCAGTGTAGGTTCTTGTATGTGCCAGGGACCATCCGCTGAATGCTTTGTGCAAATTAACTCTCAATAACTCTTTCTGTCTCTCTGTCCCCCCCTACTCTCCACCCCTTCCCCCCTTTCCTTCCTCCTTTCCTCTCTCCCTCCTTTCATAACCAGAGTACCTTAATCAGTGGAGTCAGAGAGCTTCCAGCTCTGCTCTGTCCAGATTTGGCTGTGAGTTTAGTCTAGGACAGGAGAACTTCAAGTGTGTAGTAAGTGTTGTTTACACCTACAGGAATTGCTTGGGTGTGTGGGTGGGGGCCCCAAATAAAGCGAGCCACTTCCATGGTGCTCTGGTGCTAATTACTGGCAGAGCCAGAACCACAGACCCAGAAGAACACCAACCTGGCTACTTAGTTTCCCGTACTTCTTGTTTAGGCCTTGCACAGCACCCCTTATGCTCACTTGCCATGTGTGCTTCTACATGAGTGTGTCTGCATATGCTCATGGCAGTGTCAGGCGGGAAACCAGGCCCTACATCCCTAAGCAAGTGCTCTGTCACTGACCCACATCCCCAGTCCCTGTGTGTGTTTTGTACCATGCATTATTCCCATTGTTTTGCTTTTGTGCAGTATAATTGACATGAAATTTTGTAGTAGCTTCTCTTAAAGTGGGGACAGGATGCACCCTGTCTCACTTGCAAATTAGTTTTTAATATAAGTATTAATAAGATCTTAAACATTTCCCCCCCATAAATTTAGTTTTTGCCAACTCAGAATGGTTTTATGAAATAAGCCTCTGTTAATTTCCCTTATCCTACTATTATACTTTTCATTTGTTTGGTTTATTTTTCATAACTCCATATTAAAACTTTAAAATATGGGCAAATCTGGATATATTATAAACAGTCTAAATTCAGAATTAATTGAAACCCTTGGCTCACGTTTAGTTTGGGTTGTGGTTCAGAATCACCAACATTTTTCATAGCAATAGTAAGAAAATGTTTTTGCAGTATCTCATAAGGGAGTTTTTATATATTACTTTTAAGTTCTGCTTTTGTTTTATGACCTTTGGGCTCTGCCAGGAAAAATGATGCTTTCTGTCTATTGTAACTGAGTTTATTCCCTAAGGGCTCAACTTTAATTTGGTTAGTGCTGTTAACTGCTAAAAAGTACATTCTCTGCAGGAATGGGCTGTAGACATAAGTTTGCAATTTCACAAATTGTTTTCTTTCCTTTATTTTGTTAGCACCTCTTTTTGGACTCCTTATGCTTTCTGAAATTGGTGTGAGTCTTGCCATACATTGTGTTGTGTCCCTGTTTTATCACCTACCATTTATGTCTCAGGAACAGGAGGCCAGACTCTCTTGAATATTCTATACAGAATTTTATATTTACAGTGTAAAGTGCTCTTATCTGGGATTGTTATATCAACAGCTGGTCAGTTAAGATGGAGAAATGTAAAAATGTTGCATTCATATCTGAAACATTTATTTTAAACTCAAACATATGTTTACTAATTTCCGATATTGGACCAAAGCCTGATAAATAGTGTTCAATTTGTGTTTTTACATGTAAACTACACCCATGATGCATGGCTTTCAGTTTGGATGCTTGAGGTGCTGTAAGAACTGTAAGATACTTGTATGGCTGGCCAGGTAGCTCATATTAAAGCACCTGTTTAGGCAGACACAGGGGCTGGGTCTCCAGGGAGCTGTGCCAGCCCTGTCCCCAGGGTGCACTGAGACAGCGAATGAGACTGAGCATGGTGGCTTGCACCAATCCCAGTGCTTGGGAGGCTGAAAACAGGAGAATCACTACGAGTCTAATCTGTGTAGTGAGACCCTGTAGACCCTGTATTAAAAACAGAAAAAAAAAAGATGTTTGTAACATATATTTGTGAAATATATTGAATCCTTCTAGACCTTTGTGATTTGTCTTTCAGTCCATTGCTACTTCTGCCTCACTCTGAATATAACAGTTATACTAGTGGATTTCTTTTATTGAATTATTCCAAATCATTCAGTAATTTGGCTTTAGTTTCAGAGAAACATTAATTTTCCTTAAATTAGGCATGGTGGCGTGCACTTGTAATCCCAGCACTTGACTTGGGAGGCTGAAAACAGTAGGATCACTATGAGTCTGATTTATGTAGTGCAACCCTGTACTAAAAAAAAAAGAAAAAGAAAAAAAAAATCCAGAATCCACATTTAAATGTTTGTGTGATATTTATATGCAATTAAATTGTTTCTGAATAAAGACATTTATTGAAATGAGTAGCACAGTGATCTTAGCTATATTGTATCCATATGTAAATTTTTTTCCTTCTTTTTTCCTTTCCTTCCTCCCAGTCGTTCTTTCCTTTTGAGCAGTTTCTTTCCCTTCCATGCTAGCTATTTTACCTTTTGGATTTTATTAACTCTTTTCAGTTTCTTACACTAGGTAGGCAGTATGATTGCATACACATTTGAGTCTGATTTATTTTATTTTTTTTTTTTATGAACAAAAATAAATATAAAGTAGAATGTTAATTTCAAGCTTTTTTTTTTGGTGGAACTGGGGATTGAACTCAGGCCCTTGTGCTTGCCAGACAAGTGCTTATTCTACTGAGCTATCTCCCCAGCCCTTCAACTTAATTTTAGAAACAACAGAAATAAAATAGTTGAGTAAATTGCAGTTAGAACCAACCTAAGGAAAAAATTGTAAAATCTGTATGTGTACTTTGAAAGCATGCATATATAGGCAATTCACATAAACATCTCATAGGCAATTTCTATAAAAATGGAAAAAGTAAAATTTATTCCAGTTATAACTAAGGAAAAAGTTAGAAATAGAATTCTTTGCATACTTTGCACAAACTGTTTTTATTTTACAAATTAATTTGTAATTCTTTTTGTCTGCTCAAAGCTGTATTAGTGTCAGCTTGTCAAAAAGGAAATGCATGATAAAATGTTTCCGGTTTTGTTTTAAAAACAGTCATGGTGGAGAAGTTGATTTTACAAAGGACTATTGATGACATTGATTAAAGACATTTTAAAAAGCAATTACAGCAAGCTCAGAATATTCTGTATCTTTTCTCCTCAGTGCAGTGATGCCATGGCATCAGAATTCATCTTCAGTCCTTCCTCCACGGCAACCAGTTCCAATAATTGATCCCATAAATCCATGATTAAATTTAAATGAAACTGTTCGTTTCATGAAATGGAGTCCCAGTATTAATACTTTTAAATTACATTTGACAAACTATCCGAGACTCTTCAGAACTTGACTAGTGGGCAGTGGCTGGAGCCAGATGCAGCTCACACGATGAGGTTGGTTTGCTGAGCTGGTCAATGATGTGAGTCTGCTGCTCATGCATTTTGGTGATGTAGCCATGTCTAACAACCTGTTCCATGCATTTCTGAATATTCACTTTCCATTTTTGTCCTTACTTCATGGCCACCTGAGAGCAAATGGTTGGCAGCCTGGCATCCACTATGGGCTACTCTTGGAGTGGTCCTGTGCTTAAGTAGTCTTCCATTAGCTGTGCGTGCTTGGAGGGCAGACGTTGTGTTCTAGAAGGAGTACAGGATGTGGTAGAAAGTTTACTCTTCAAGAAAGTTTCTGGCTTTCACGAGATTCTCTGACTTTAAAAAAATTAAGGACCACAGTGCCACATATGTAGGTGCTTGCTTATGGTATGTAGCTTTTTTTTGTTTTGTTTTGTATTTGTTATAGGATCTCACCATGCAGCTTGAATTCATAGTGATCCTCCTGTTTTCAGTACCCCCCACCCCCACCCCCGGCACTGGGGTTACAGGCGTGTGCCACCATGCCCAGTATTGGCAGGCTCAGCACACCCGGAGTCATGGGCTGGTGCAGCACGTGGTGCTGGGGATCGATCTCTGGTCCCCAGGTGCTTAGTTTGCTGAGCTATCTTGCAGGCCCAGTATGTGTCTTTTTATCCTATAGTTTTGAGGATAAAGAGCATGCTTTACTCCAGCTTGGAGTTATCCACTGGGCTATGCATTATCTACTAGGTATTATTGCATGTATCCAAATATCTGGCTTATAACTATATCTCAACTGGATTCATTTCCTAGAGCCAGGCTATCTAAAGAGTAATTTTCTTCTAAGGAATCAATATCTCCTGGCCAACAGGAATCTATCAACTGACCTCTTCTGCATTTAATTCCTTCTTCCTTTGCCCAGGCCCAGAAAACTTTAGCTGCTTTCAGTGAAATACAGCCTTTTGGAAAACAAGAATGATTTAGGAATTTTACTTTCTTTTATTTAACTGTTAATACTTAGCTTTAAAATTTTAAGCTAACTTTTAGTATCTCAGTAAATGAAAAATAATTCTTTTATGAGAAAGGATTACTTGCATCCATGTTGGTTTATGTTGCTTTTGTTAGCTCATAGTTGAGAGAGAAGCAGATATGTCACAGAAGTAGATGAAATTTTAGCCATAGTTGAAATTGCCATGAAAGTTGAATCTTTGGGGCTTGGAAAAGGGCCCAAATATCTTTTTAGTGGTAATGATCAGGATTTTGAAAGAGAAAGCGACAATAAAGCCTGCAGAGAAAACAGAAAAAGTACTGGTGATGAGTGTGGATTGATCTCAGTGAAAGAAGTGTAATGTGTTAATTTTAGAAACATTTTCCTTTCTGGCTGTTTTACCTTGCAATCTGAAATTTTTCAGCGCATATCCTAAAATGAGCTGACTTGACAATCAAAAGTTTCTTTGAAAAAAATGACAACTTGGCATCTTTTGCAGCCTTTTTTCTCCTCCATCTGATGAGAGAGGTGGTAAGTTTCAAGCACACTTAGAGAAAGGCATTTTGAGAAGCTCTCTGAGTGCATAGCGTGTTGGTGAGCTCTACGCACTTTAAGCCACGGCAGTCTTATGCTCCCATGATGTGATGCGCATGTAGGACGAGGCCTGAGAGTGTGGTGCTCTGGTCCCATTGCCCATGTAGTCCTTGCTCTCTAACTCTAGTTTAATAGGGACAGGGCACTCACTTTCCAAAAATTTGTGATTAGCAATTAGAATAGGCTCTCTGAAGGCAGAGTGCTATGTGAATGCTATACCCCAGGTTGGTCAGGGAGGCCTTCACAAACTGACTAATATTTAGCTGGAATCTGAGGGGATGTTGAAGATTAGAAGAGAGCTCGGCTGAAGTATATGGGTAAGGTGGGAAGGCATTCTAGGTCAGGGCTGTAGTTTGCATTGAGTCTTTGAAGTGACAGTCAAGGCTGGCTACACACTGTCTTGTGTGAAGGAGAGGATGCTGGGAGGTGGGGGAGGGGAGGAGCTGGGACACTGGGCTGCCACCAGGGTGCTGGCCTTTTAATTCATGGCCTTTTAATTCAAATGCAGTGGGAAGCTGTTAATGGTGTGAAGTAGAGGAAAGACATAGCGAGATTTATGTTTTTAAGGCTGGTCCTAGGTCATGCATACGGGTCTTCATGAGCCTTACAAAATGATGCTCTGTTCAAACAATCTGCCAAGTCTTTTATTAAGTAGTATAAGTTTGGCTCTTGGATTCTGTCTTCCATCATTCTGTTCATTCAACAAGATTCAGAGTGTTCCACTCTACCTTTCCCTGCTTTTTCAGGAGACTATGCCTTACTTAACACTTTTTTTGTTGTTCATTTAGATTTTTGGGGGGGAGTGCTTGTTATCTTTGCAACAAGTTATAGAATATTATAGTGTCTGTTTTTAGGTGGGCCGAGCTGAACTGTCCATGGATGTGGCTTTCTAATTTTTGACCTGGAATAAATTCTCAGCACATTTCTAAAGTGATGACTCTTGGGAACATGTACTTGTTAACCCAGTTTACAAGAGATTAATGTCAACCAAAATACCAGATGGTTCATCTCTTAGTGAAGTTTGGTGCAAGGAGGGGCATAGACATGAATTTTTTTAAAAAAGTTTTTCTTTTTGGCAGAACCTGGGATTGAACTCAGGCCCTTGCACTCGCCAGGGAAGCGCTTATTCCACAACAGACATGGATTCTAGAGGCAGATCTACACAGGAAATGGAATGAGAATCTGAGTTGGCTACACCTTCTTAGGACCACAGATCAGCCATTGGGGCTGGGCGTTTAGTCAGCTGGACGTTGTTAGACGTGCGCTGTAGGTTAATACCGACCTTCTAGCTGATTGGTCTTTGTTTCTCTTGGCCCATACCATTTTCCTTACCTATTTTAAATTTTTTACTGTTTTGGACTTTCTGTTTTGAAATGGTTTTAGGTTTTCAAAAAAAAAAAAAAAAAAAAAAAAAAAAAAAAAAAACAGTGCAGAGTATTTTCCTGTACTTTAAACCCAGATTTCCTAAATGATAATGTATTGTATAATCTTTGCACAGTTACCACAGTCAGGAAATTAACATTGATATAATATTGTTACCTGTAGACCTTGTGTTGTTTTTCTGTTCTATAATCCAATCCAGGATTATCTGTTGTATTTAGTTGTTTCCTTATCTCTGTTTAGTTGGGACAGTACCTCACTCTGTCTTTCAAAATCTTGTCAAAATCATTATTTTGTAGAATGCCTTTCATTTGAATTTTTAGTAGCTTCCTCATAATAGAATAAATGTGATGTATTTTTTAAGCAATGTATTTAGTACAAGGTCTATAGGGTCTCACTGCACAGATGGGATTTGTAGTGGTCATCCTATTTTTTAATCTCCCAAGGACTGGGATTACAGCCGAGTGACAACACACCCAGCACACCACTGGGGGAGGGGCTGGCACGGCATGGCACAGCATGGCAGGCCAGGTATCGAACCTCTGGGCCCTGTCTGAGCTACCTGGCTGTCCCTGTATGATCCATTTCTGTTAAGGATGTCATGGAAATAACATTGTGTGCATCTCAGCACTGATCATCCTTCTGCTTTTAACCATAATTTACTTTTCTTCCTTCCAGGAATACAGAATAGTGGTATAGGCTCAAGGGTCCCCAGTGTGGGGTTCATGCTGCTCTCTGCGCCTGTGTCCAGGGCCACAAGAGGTAGAGGTGTGCAAACACAAGTTTAGAAGTTCCCTGGCCTTGAAATGATTATTTGGGGTGAGAGTTTCCCCCCATGGCTTGCTCACTGTACTTATTATAAATAGGGTTTTCTTTTTTTTTTTTTTTAATGTTTATTTTGGTGGAACCAGGGATTGAACTCAGACCCAGAATAACTGCAGTCTGTTTTAGAATTGTCTTTGATTAAAAAAAATAAAATAAAACTGGTATACGGTTTTCTTAACAAAAGTTATTCTTCCTTCTTTTTACATGCCTTATTTCTAGTTATCACTACTGCTTTTTAAAAACTTACAGTAATGTTTTCTTTTGTCTTTCCTATTCCTTTTTGGAGTATGCCCTGTTGAGACCATATACACAGCCAAACTGTAGCACAAACATATGAAAGCCAGTAGTTGAAATGATTACAGCAGGGAGAATATGAGATGGAGGCATTTTAGAGAAGAGCTCACAGGCTGCTGCTTTGAAAGCCCATGTTCTTCCCCCACCTCTATATTGTCATTTTTTTTTTTTTTTTCTTGGTTTTCTCTTTTGGAAGCTTTTGCATGGCAAAGCTTTGACAACTGTTCAGGAAAATGAAATCAGTACCCGCTGCGTGACATTCGCTAGGTGATAATTCATTTGGCTCAAACTGGGCAGTTGCTGAGATAGGTGAACAATGAAGTGTGTGCCCAGGGTCATGCTGAAAGGAAGGAAAACGCCTGCAGGCTGTGGAAAGCCTTAAGCTGATTAATGTGTGAAGGGCTTTGTTTCTTCTTAAGTTTCATACAGAGCTTCATACAATGACCAGAGTTCTGGGCTCCTTTGTCTCTGGTGTATCTTACCTCCATCTCTGTCCTCTCCTTCACTTTCCTTGAGTCTGATGCTTCACTTCCTACATCAGTTGGAATAGTTGGGACTGTGAGTGGCAGAAAATTCAACTCAGGTTTAAGCAACAGCAGGTTATCTATTGGCTCAGCTAGTTAGATTACAAGTTCAGCTTAGGTTTGGTTAGAAGTGCAGTCCAAATTATCTTCAGATGTTTAAGGCAGTGCTGCTCAAGAGGGAAGGTGGTTTGTTTGTTTTGTTTTAATATTCTTAGCCAATGAAAGTCAGTGTATTGGAAAGTACAATATAAATGAATTACTAGCAAAGCAAAATAAGACAAATATACAAGGTATGATTAAAAAATGTTTAGATTTTTAAAAAGTGTTATAGTAAAACACACTGCAATTAATCCCTTTCAAAATACATCCTCTTTTTGCAAACAAACTTATTCCATCTTTTTTTTTTTTTTTTGTCTTTTTGAGATAGGTTCTTGCTATGCAGTTGAGGCTGGCCTGGAGCTCACTTTGTAGTGCAGGCTGGTCTCAAACTCACAATGATCCTCCTGCCTCAGCCTCCCAAGTCTTGGGACTACAGGTGTGCTTCACCATACCTAGCCTGTCCTGTCATTCTTGCATTTTCTGAAGCAGTTCTGGAAACTTTCCATAAATGGCTGCCTCATTGTCCTGAATTGATTAAAAACATTTTCCTTTCATGCTCATTTTGACTTTGAAAGAGAGTTGGAAGTTTCACCAGGCCAGATGTGGTGAGTGAGGTGGGGTGGATGAGAATGTGCTGTAATGTTTTTATTTGACACTAACTTCTGTAAACATTTTGAACCACTTCAGGACGTCAAAGCAACCATGTAAAGATGCTCATGAAAGATGACTGTCCTCTGGAAGTTGGTGTCAGAACGGGGTTGAACTATAGGATTAATTATAATTAATTAATAATTGGAATTGGAGTGTTGAACATGGTCCATATTTCATCCTGAGTGGACCACTGTTGGCACCCTGACATGCTGGAAGGAAGCAGATATGTGGTTGGTTTGATGCTGCACAGCTGAAACTGGTCCTGGGACTTTTAGATTTAAAAATTTGAGCTGGTGAGATAGCTCAGCAATCTAAGCACTTGCTTAGGCAGGTGTGGGGACCAGGGTTTGATTCCTGGTACCCCATGCTGTGCCAGCCCCACCCCTAGGGTGCGCTGAGTCAGTGACCAAGTCCAGGCATGGTAGTACACTGGGGAGGCTGAAAATAGGAGGATCACTATGAGTCCAGTCTGCATAGTGAGCCCCTGTTCCAAATACATTAAAAAAAGAATTCAAACTGCCTCCTCTAGGTAGTTGTCTTGTAAATGCCTCAGATAGGCAAATTTGAAAAAAGCAATATTGTTGTAGGAGAAGTGTTAGAGATTCGTTGTTTCAGGGAAGTGGCTTATTACCTTGAAGATGAAACTGCAAAGGGAGTTGAAGGGAAAATACACTCACTTAAAGTTCTCTGTTTAAAAAAAAAAAAAAAACTGAAGAAGAAAATAGGCACCAGGGAGATGGCTCAGTGGAATAAGTGTTTCCCTGGCAAGTGCAAGGGTCTGTGTTCAATGCCCGGTTCTGCCAAAAAAAAAAAAAAAAAAAAAAGACAAGAAAATGAAAAAGCAGAATTACTCCTAGAAAGTGGATAGTATATGATATGTACATAAATACCTTGATTTAATTTAGCCCCCATAAATGTCATGTTTTAAGAGATTGCTTAGAAATATTCATAAGTATTTAAGTTTGAATCCTCTAAGAGCATGTGAAATTTATGTATTTGGCCTGTATTAGAGTTAGTGTGATATAAAATTTGAAGTTTAGAGGATAAAACAGCTATTATTTAAAAGTTAATATTTAAGAAGCAGTATTTTTTTACTTTTTCTGGCAATCTTAATTTGTAGAGTATTTGTTTGTTTGTTTTGATTTACTTTTTAATTTTCCAAGGCTCTTGACATAGAAAGTCTCTTTAAACACTTAATTGGGATTTGCTGTCTGGTCCAAAAAGAAATTATTATGGTCCTGTAATTAGATAAAAGGATTATCCCATGTGTCTCGGGATTTGCTGTAAGAAAAGTTTTATATCAGTTTATTGGAAGCTTATAGTTCTAACTTCTGATCATACTTGTGCACACTGACAATCAGTTGTAAATTTAGAGAGTGCAATTATAGTGTACACATTACCTATATTTTAATTCCAATATAGTGTGGAACTTAAAGATGAACCTTCTCTTTACCCTGATTTCCTTTCCTCTACCCTCAGTGTTTGGAACAGCAGAGAACCTTCTGGTTTGTGGATTTATTGCAAAGTGATAGATATGTGGTACTTAAGGTTTCAGGGTTGGGAGATGGTCCCAAGTTTTTAGGTTTGAATTTTTTTTTTCCCCTTAAATTTCTAGGAAAAAAGGTAAAATAATTTTATAACACAATAGGAAAATAATAGGAGTTAATACATTGTACCTTGTCACCTTCAAAGTAATTATTTAGTGCAGGGGCCAGGGATTTGATCCCCAGGCCTGCCGTGCTGGCCTTGCCCCTGGGGTGTGCTGAGATGGCAGTTGAGACTGGGTGTAGTGGCGCATGCCTGTAATCGCAGCACTTGGGAGGCTGAAAACAGGAGGATCACTCTGATTGTGATCTAGTAGTGAGACCCTGAACACCCTTGTAGACCCTTCCCTAAAATGCTAAAACAAAACAAAGAAACTAAGTAGTTATTCAGAGTACAAGATATGGACATAAAATATTCTCCCACTGATATTAGCAAGAACCTTCCCTTTCAATGAACTAAGGTACCAACAGTGTGGCTGTCTTTCATTTTTCTCCCTTTTCCCTTTGCCTTTTCCCCTATCCTAGTTCCTTTTTAAAAGTTTCTTCTCATTTCACAATACCTATTGTAAGGGGCTAGAGAGATAGCTCAGTAGAATAAGTGCTTGCTTGGCAAGCACAAGGGCCTAAGTTCAATCCTCGGTTCTGAAACTGAGGATTGTACATTTTGGACATTATTTACTCTTTCATTGTCTCACACAGTTTGTGTGAGAAAGACAATATATTTATTATATATGTGAGTCTGATTTATTTCACTTATGAATATGGTATCCATAAACCTCACCCTTATGGATGCCTCAGTAATTTTGATTGAATTGAGTCAGCACTAAATGGGATTTACCACTTATTTAAGAGAGACAGACAAGCATAGAAAATGAGGCAATGCATGTGGGTAAGCCTAGGCATAGTCCTGTAGCAAGGTAAGATGCAGGGCCTTGTGGGGAGATAAAAAGAAAAGCACAGTTACATCCAAGCTATGGAAAACAGTGTGGGACACTGACCTGATTTTGTCAGTGAATAAATTGTTAGAGAAAAGAAAGCCAGACAGATGAAAGGGGAAGCTAGAGATCAAAAGAGATTTAATAAATATATTAACCATCACAATGTATAGCCTTGATATAGGTTCTGATTTAGCAAACTGTAAAATAAAAGATAGTTGGGGAAATTTGGACATGAAGAGGTAATTGATATTAAATAATTATTCATTGTTGTGGGTGTGATAATGTAGTGTGGTTATACATTAGAATGTCTGAATTAAGTGTAACTATTTCAGAGCTTTCTATAGTTTGCATCCTCAGTGGCCCATGTGTTAAGGGCTCAGGCCCCAGGAGGTTGTCTCAGTTACTCTTCTCTCCAGGCTGGGGCAAATACCTGACACCCAGAATTAATGAAGGAAAGTTTTATTTAGCTCATAGCAGTGACAGATTTCAGTCCATACACTGTTGGCTCCAAGACAGAGTGGCACATGGCAGAGGGCAGCCATGCATCGTGGTGGAAAACAGCAAAACAGCAAGAGTAAATGGGAGGAGTAGCAGCAACAACAGCAACAGAGAGCAAGTCTGTCTCCCTGTGTTGCATTCAGGCTCTCTGCTTCAGGCTGATTGTAGCCCTCGCACCCTTAATCCCAGCAGCACTCACACTCATAATCCCAGCACTGGATCATGAATTAATCACAAACTCTAAAAGTCCACCCCAAAATTGCATGAGGCTTTGTGGGGACAGTTAGGCACAAACCAAAACAGTGATGATATTGGGAAATGATGGAATCTTTAAAAAAGAGGTGGAATCCTAGGAGTCAGCCTTTGGTTTACTGGGGTTGTGCTCTAGAAGGGGACAGTGGAGCTCTTAGCTTTTTTTTTTTTTTTTTTGTCTTTTTGAGCTCTTAGCTTCTGCCTTGTTTTCCATTGCTTCTTGGCAAGATGTCATTGGTTTTTATCCTCCTCATGGTCCCACAATTATGTCCTGCCTCACCTAGGCCAGAAGCAGTGGGGCTCACTGATTACGGACTGGAACCACCACATTTGTAAGCCCAAATAAATCTCTCCTTAGAAGTTGATTACCTCAGAGATTGTGTTAGTGACAGAAAGCTAACACAGTGCCATACATGAACATAACTGGATGAAAGAGTGTGGTCTCCAGGATTTACTTTGAAGCCACCTGGTGGGAGTGGATTGGAAGAGCAGGTGGGTGTGGAGATAGAGCAAGATTCACTGTGAGTTGCTAATTGTTAAAGTTGGATGATGAGTTTATGGGAGTTCATATTTTTTAGTATTTTTGCCTATATTTGAAAGTTTCTTTAACAAGAAGTAAAAAAAAACATAAACTAAGGGACTGGTCATGAATCTTATTTTTAAAGACTTTATACAAACTTTAAGTTAGGGTTTGGAGGCAAGGATCCTAGTCCTAGTGCTTTCGCTGCTTACCTGAGCCACTAGGAGGTGGCTGGAAGGGGTCCTCTGACCACGATTTTGGGCTTGGACTCCAAGAGGAAGATTTCAGAAGCAAGGAATGGCATCTGTGAAGGTCATGGTTTCTTTCACTCAAGTCGTGTATTTGTTCTATCATAGTTCCAAACCAGCAGCATTGGTAGTATGCATGTTCATTTCAGTCAAAAGCAAACCACCAGTGCTTTGAGGTTGGTTGGATTGTTTTAGCCCCACAGCCCATGTGTTGGGATTCTGAGCTCAGGTTCTGGAGGCCCAGTTCAGGTCTCACAGGACCATAGCTGCAGCACCCTGATCTACCGTCTATCTGTGAGAGTTGCTGAGAGGATCAAATGATCTACAAATGCAGAGTGCTTCCAACAGGGTCCGACAGGTAATCATGTCTCAGTAAATGGTAGGTATCATTTTCTTTGGCTCTGTTCTTCCTATTTCCATTTTGAATTTCTAGTTCTTGTAGAGCTGGTTGAACTTCCAGTGCATTTGTCATCCCATTTTCTTCTCTTCCTCCTCCCTCCTCCTTTTGGGCTAGAAGCACACAGTCCTTGGGTTGGAGAAGGAGACAAGGGCAACTTGAGAAGAGAATTTGTCACAGAGGTTAGGCTTAGATGAGGCCATTCTGTGCTGCTCATCTCTTGGACATGGATGCTCTGAGTTGCAGAAGGGATTTCCTAGGCAAAACATTGGGGCTAGAGCCCCATCCGGAACACACATCTCCTGACTCCAGGTAATTTTTGCCACCATATTTAGCTTCTCAAAGTCTTCTTTGACCTCCTAATTGCTAGCTAGAGTGCATTCTGTGGAGAAAAGTCCTCTGTTCTGATATTAACAAAGGCATCCAGGAAGGAGTGTCTGGTAAAGTTCTTGTGTTGCACAGGGGGAAATGGAAACGTGCATGGTGTTCCTCAGAGCTCTGACTAATCCTTTACTAGTCAGAGCAGCTGCTGTCATTTCCGCTGAAAGCCTGGTGCACCCAGGCTCCTATCCTCCTCAGCTAGGCCGGCAGCACCTGTGAGTCCCACCCATTCCACACAGAGGCCTGCCTGGCCAAGCCTGTGGAGTTCCTGCTATCTGAGTCACGTTGCTGATCTTGGTTTTCATCCTTGAAGTTTCCCATAGTGTTGTTTCTCCAGCACCCACCAAGTCGAATTCTGTGATCCCTGTCTCCCATCCTCTCTTCCTCTTTCCAGTCTTTCTGTTTTTCTTTTCTTTTCCCTTCAGCCTATTGTTTTCCTCCTTCCTTCCAGAAAATGTTATTTCTTGATTGCCTTCCTTTCTTTTGGATGCTTCTGTTATTTTTCTATTCATTAAGCTGAAACTGTATTTATGGGCTTCTCTTACTTATTCCAGGGTGAAACTTCAGTTTATAGATTGTATCACTTTGGTTTTTTTTCATTAAGACACTTTACAGCTCATGAAAATTTCTAGGGAAAAAATACTACGTCTACAAGATTTGGTAGCTTAGTGAATTGTGGGTTTTTATTTCCACTCACAAACTGGTTTAGGAGGAAGTTGTATTTTACATTTTTCCTCTTCAGTTTTCTCATCTGAGAACATGAGAATGATAATGCCTGTCTATGCAGTGGTGAGGTAATGCTGTATTTTGGCACCAGTTAGGTTTAGTGAGTATTATCTGGTGCTGCAGTGCATAGGTATTATTTGAGCTTCCTAGAGAAGTAGTTCTCTGGAGGTAGACTGTGTTTTACCCGACTTCCTGCTAGTCTCTTACCCTCAGGTCCATGCAGCTTATGTTTCACTGAGTTCCACTGCCTTGACTTGGAGCAGAGTCGTACACCAGGAGGCAGAGTCGCTCAGTAGGTGGAGGCCTAGGATGGACTCTTGGCTCTGCTGGGGAGGCTCTGCAGCCCATTTCCTCTTTCGTACAGTCACTGTGTCAGGGGGGACCAGGAGGAAAGGATGTGAAAAGGAGCTGGTGTGTGGGGGCACGCAGTCATTTTAGGGCCCTTTCTGGTTTGGAGCATGGCTCTGATTTCTGCCATGGAAAACTTCTGTTGATGGACTTTTGGTCAGTGCCAGGCCACTTGCAGAGGCATTCTAAGGGCGGTCATGCCCAGTGGGCAGCTCCGGATCCTCCAGAATGGCTTGTCTTACATAGCCAGTGATTCTTTCGTGTGCATGTGTGTGTGTGTGTGTGTGTGTGTGTGTGTTTTCACAAAATATACATTCTGAACCTCAAACTTGACCTTCTGCCTGGACCTTTTGGAAAAGATTCCCAGATGTTCTTGGTACCACTTTATCTTGGAACCCCTACTTTCAGCAAACCGGAATGACTCCTTACCCTGTGTACCTACCTGGTGATCGCATTGATAGAATTTCAGTTTGGGAATAGCTTGTTGGGGATACATATGGAGACCTTTCTTCTGAAGAGAGGAAGAGACTAACTAGTAAGAAGTAGAGGGGATGCTTTCATTATAATAATGACTGACTCAGGTTCTTCCCTTTATGCTAACTTGTTCCATTCTCCCCTCGGCCTCCTGAGTTCAGTGCAGGACATGGGCAGAATAACAGTTAGGATAGGATGGAGCCAGGCTTTGAACCCAGGCAGTCTGTCTGGCTCCAGTCAGCACCCTTGTCCCTATTAACACCTGTACCTTATTCTGTAGATCCTTTGTCTGTGTCATCCATGTGGATGAGTCACGGCCAATGCTTGACCAGTTTGCTCTCTGTGAGAGCCTGAGAGAAAGTTTTCTCTCCATGTGACTCTCCCCAGGCACACTATAGAACTTCGATCTCTTTCCTCTGTGGCTCCATAATCTCCTTGTTCAGAAAATTTGGAGCTCACCTGAGTTTCATGATGTTGCAGTACAGGTTCTCCTATGTCCTGAGTCTTCGCTGACCTTGAAAGGCTAGGGCCAAAATGTTGGCT
>PVKA01018189.1:0-44318 GCA_004027165.1 Ctenomys sociabilis
AGGAAGGAAGGAAGGAAGGAAGGAAAGGTGCAGTCTTTTCCATTCTAGAATCCCATGAACTCTTTCTTTACCAATCAGGGTAGCATGGTGAGAAGCAACAGTCGAGATGGCAGAGACAGCAAAAGAAGCAAGAGCCAAAGAGAGAGAGAGCTCAAGCCTTTCTTCCTTCCTAGCATTGTAAGCAGGCTACACCCCTCCCCCGCACGTGTATGTGTAGCTCTCACATCATCCCATGCCCTCTTCTTGAAGTTTACTAAGTGAGGACCTTGGCCCCCTGCTGATTCACTTAGTTAAACTTCTAAAATTCTCAAGTTGACACTGTGTATCAGACATTAGATGCTCCAATAAAGTTGATTTTTATAATATAACTTAAATTTGGCCTCCTGGTGAAGTTCTCCAATATCTTTCCCGCATCATGACTTTTTTTCTCTAGTCTGAGTTCCATTAATGAATTGTGTGACTGCCTTTCACCTCACCGATAATCCAATTATAAAATTGGTTAACCTGCTTCCAAAACTTTTCATTCTTCTCCAAGAAGAGACCCAAAACCTGAAATTTTTTCTTTTTTTATCTGTCTGTCTGTCTGTCTGTCTGTCTGTCTGTCTGTCTGTCTGTCTGTCTGTCTATCTATCTATCTATCTATCTATCTATCTATCTATCTATCTATCTATCTATCTATCTTGGCTGACTCAGCCTGCCCTGGGGGCAGGGTTAGTGCAGTATGTGGTGCTGGGGATCAAACCATGGTCCCTCTGCTTACCTGAATTTGCTTAAGCAGGCTCTTTAGACTGCTGAGCTATATCACTAGCCTCCTGGAATTCTTTCTCATAAAAAATATGTAATATGCACCTATTATGGACTAGCCAAGAGCTGGAGCTTTCTGAAGATTGCAAAACATCTAGAAAGAAAAGTAATAATCTAGAAATGAATAGATATAATCTTTTTCAACCTCTGTTTCTCCACTTTTAAAACAGAGGTAATAAAAACCTTCAGGTAAATGAGCCAGGGATATGGCTCAGAGGCTTAAGTGCCTGCCTGGCAAGCACAAAATCTGGAGTTCAATCCCTGGTACTGCAATAAATAAATAAATACCTTCAGGCAATTATGAAAGTAATAAAAAGTTTCTGAAATGTAGCAAGCACTCAGCACATATTATTATTTTTACTGAATACTGAATTTATTCACTGCTGTGACAACAAACTAACCTGATTCAGTGAAAGAAATGAAAAATAACCTCCCTTAGGAAGGGTAATCAGGAGGCATTTTTCTATGATGGGATACTTAATCTGGAATCTGAAACATGAGATAGCAGGTGGCCAAGTGAAGTGTGCTCTTTACAGAGCAAATAACCTGTGTGAAGTCCCTGAGTTGAGGAACTGATAGGCCACTTGGAGAAACTAAAAAGCAACCAAGGGACAGAAAAGTAGAATAGAGAAAATGAGAGAGATAACGGCTGCTTTTACAGAGCCTTATAGGCTGTAGCCAGATTTTGCTCAATGTTGGAAGATAGGCAGATGGATAGACACAGACAGATAGAATATCCCTCAGAATACACGCCTATGTGAATGTAAGCTCTGTTTGTCTCTTAGCAGGTATGTACATAAACTAAGAAATGTAAATTACCCTGTTCCAAGATCATCTACACAGTCGACCACTTAGTAAATAATCTCACTCTCCTACCCCACCTCATGTGCATAGATGTGTATGTGGAATGTGTGTGGGGGCATGCACACTGTGATCATAATACAGTCAAGAGCTAGGCCTAAACTCTCGAGACTAAGAGTGTGGATTGGTGAGACCAGGTGGAGTTGATAAGTTCAAAATTTATCAGACTTATAGAGGTAAATGCATAAACTAGAAGCTATGTTCTGTCATGACCCTGAGGAAGGATGGCTGTGCCATCCAGTGGAATACACTTAGGAGTCATCAGATGGTAGGAACAGAGCAGGGCCAAGGAATGGATGGATCTCATCAGTAAAGCCTGGGAACGGAATGATGAATTGGGTTGCTGTCTTCTTATGATACAAGTACTTGGCACTGATTTTCTAATTTTATCCCCACTAAAACTCTAGGGAGACAGTGCATAGCTTTATCATCATCTCCATTTCATAATTTAGGGAACCCAAGCTTAGTGAGATTACATCACACTGCCTTCCCAGATTCTCTTGTCGGGTTAGAACTATGCTGAAATGGTACCGATGTTCTTGGCAGTGGAAATAATGAGATAACTCACCCATTTTCTCCAGGGTGGCAAATAATTTTGATCATTTCCTGGGGGCCTAGGTGTGGGAAATGGTAGGATGCACCAACCTAATTAAGTCACTCAAAGTGTCCACTAGGCAAAAGGTAGAAGACAGATTTGAACGCCAAAAGCAGAGTCCCAAACTGTGCCCTCTGTGATAAGGAAAGCCCACCCCTGCACATCCTGGTCCTGAGTTCTCACTCCCTTCTCTCCTTTGCTATGGTCAATGCAGCCAGCCATGACCTTATTCAACCTTCACACAGTTCTGGTACAGAAAATATGATTCCACACACTGCATAGATGAGTGAATTGCACCATTCTTTATACTCTCTTCCTGCTCATCAGACCTTCTCCAGGATGTATCATCTCTGCCTGTGTACGGCAGGGGCATCAGACTTGGGGCAGGTAGTGTTTGGAATCAAGTCTGCTCAATTTAAAGAGCTAAACATCTACAAGTCTTCTGAGAAACTGCACATCCTATGCACTTTCTAGAACTTCCTAGAACTCTGAGCAGCTTTTGTATGTCTCCTGGAGCAAGGCCTGGATCAGCTTAAATATCATTATTTTTTTCCCATGCTAGAAAGAGTCAGTATTTCTCTCCCCCTCACTGAAGCACCTCATGGGATTACAACTAGCTATGTGTCAACAGCATTCATTACAAAAAAGTTGGACACAGACCTAGAGAATGGAGGTTTTGCATAGGGCCTGTATTTGTTGGAGGATGGGATTTAGAAGACTTAGAGACTGATTAAGGAGTGTATTTGATGGAACAGACATGGGTATGAAACACTCCATGTTACAAACAAGGGAAGGACATGGTGCACGTGCTGTGGGGATGAAGTACGGCAGCTTGAACATCCATGGAGGAGGTCAATCAGAACAATTAGAAGTCTTATTAGAAGGAGAATCCCAAAAACATCTCAATTTGCAGCTAAATCCCAGTTCAGTCCCCTTCCCTTAAACATTTATGTTCCAAGGACACCGATTTCAGTGTTAGAAGCTCTTGGAAGAAATAGCAAATCCATTCCCTCCTTTAAGTCCACCAAGAATTTCTAGTGCAGATGAGTTTGGCAAAGATCACATTGCCTGGATGCACTGCTCCTTTCTATTCCAGATGATGCCCAAGGAGCAGCTCTGTTGTGGATTATGCAAGAGGAGACACTTTTTAAAAATGCAGAGTTCAGGGCTACATAAAGGTCTTGGGTTTGGAAGATGATACTTCCCCAGAACTATCTCTAGTAACAGTGACAGATCAGGAGCTTGCTCACTTCCCCAGGCCCTTTCCCGTGGGATGCCCTGGCTTTTCTACAAACTGCTCTGTTTGCAGGCTGATTTTTGGAACTCTCATCCACTCTCAGAAGGCTAGATACTCCCATTTTCCTTCCTCAGTATTCTGTCTAGTTGTTAAGTACAGTAACTGCTGCACTTAATTTTAGCCATTCCTGGTCAATGTCACGAAGTAAGGGGAATATTAGGAATCACGCGGTGTGGGGCTTCGATCACAAGCTCTACCTGTCCATGTGGGAAACCTTGATGAAGTCTCTTTTCCTCTTTAGGGATGCATCATCAATGGTTGTAACAGCTTAAACATGAAAAAAAAAATATACACAAACTCTCATCACAATAAGCACATGCTAAATGTGCAATAAATACCACGATCCACTTTTAGTCACTTTGCTATTATAGGGACAAAATTGCTTGATACACACAACTGAAGGAGAAAAGGTTTTTACTGTTCATTTCAGAGCCTTCAGCCCATGTTTGGCTGGCACTAAGGCAGAAACATGAGGGTGGGAAGACACAGCAGAGGAAAGCTCCTCACTTCTTGAACGCAAGGAAGCAGAAAGAGACAAGAGAACCAGGGAAAGAGAACAGGGCTGAAAAGAGTCTGCATCCTTCGAAGCCACCATTTCAGCGATCTATTTCACCCAGCAAGGCCCCATCTCCTAATGGCCCATTCAGCTATTAACTCACTGACCCACCAAGGAGGTCCACGCACCCACAGTCCTGTCACCTCTGGAGACTCCGCCTCTGCATATTGTCATAATGGGAATCAGACCCACAAAACATGAGTCATTGGGTGCATTTTATATTTAAACCATGATGGTCTTCAACCCAGGAACCTTTCTTGCTGTTTGTCTCTGAAGATGTGGACTTAATACCAAACTGAGTTATGTTCATGTCTTGGTTCTGTTGTTCATGAGGTAGATGAGCCTAAGCCAGATCATTTTACTTCTCTGAGCCTCAACTATCAAATGATGGCTTTTGTTGGGAGAAATATTGTTAACAAATGGCTTTCTGGTGGTGTCTGGTCTCTGGCAGAAAGCAGACAATAAAAAGCCCATATTGTTGAACTAAGCCTCTTAAACTCTTGGATCTACAATTATAAACCACAAACTTGGTGAGAGTTTGTAATGCCAACTAGACATCTAAATGTGAAGGCTAGTGGTTAAGTGGTTCACAGCCAAACTTGGGTGATTGCATATATATACAGTCATGTGGTACATGGTGATATTTTGGTCAACAATATATATAACATTGGTCCCATGAAGATATGATGGAGATGAAATATTTTTATTGCCATAACCTGCACAGCCAATGGGATGCTAAGAGGGCAGATTAAGAAAAGATAAGACATACTAACAGGCAAGCCAGGACCAGGTGGGATCTTACCTCTCTGATGGAGAGGCAGTAACAACCCAGCACAGTCTATGTCTTCATTTATACACAGTAAAGAGGTGGAAAGTGCACAATGGGGCCAAAAGTGCCAGGTCTCAGGGTCTTTCTGAAAACACTGAAAGCAAAACATCTCAGGGTCATCTGTGCCATAGGAACACCAGGGCTGGATACAGCTGGGCTGGCCTTGCTCTGGTCCCAGCAACTTGTTTACATGGCTCACCTCTAGCACTTGGTGTTCTTGGGGCTGGCCTTGCTCTAGCCCCCAATGTGTGGCCAATCTCCAGCTCAGCTGCTCTTCACAACTATCACCTCAAGACGTTTTGGCACAATTCAGTACTCATGTGCACAGTACTTCCAGTTTCATAAAAGTATAGCACGTGTTTTATAGCTTAGGGTGTAGTTCAGAGGGAAAGCATATGTGGAGCCCTAAGTTCCATCCTCAGCACTGAAAACAGGAAAATGTAACACAGAGAATGACAGTTAAATACTTCTGACAATTATGATAAACACTGTTATTTGGTGCATGCATTTATTGTACTATACATTTACATTAGAGTGTGTTGTTGCCACTTATTAAAAGCCTACTGCACAGTATCATACTGCGTTATGTTGGCAGCAGCTCATGCATCCCATGGGGACAGAATCTCTTGATCATCTTTTCTTGAGCTCAGTTTCATCTTGCTTTGTTGGTCACAGCCTTATCAGGATTGTGTGTGTGTGTGTGTGTGTGTGTGTACACACATATAGGCCAGGTGTGTAATAGGCCATCACATCTATGTTTGTTCAAGTGCACTCTGACATTTGCTCAATAATAAAATTGCTTAATGGCACATTTCTCAGAACATGTGCCCATTGTTAAGTGACGCATGACTATAAACGAATGAATGAGGGTCAAGTTCCTCTGGAACATGGAGATAAAAATTCCTTTTTGTAAAAAGTAAATGTGATTGTGGAAATAACAGATGGAACAATTTGCTCTGGTGCAGTGGCCCTGAAGGGAAAGAAAGGGTCCCTGCGGCCTGATCCTGAGCCCAGCCCCCTGCCCATCCAGCTGCCCCTCCACCATGCCTGCCTGCTGCTCTTGCTGTCCTTTAACTCTGTGGCTGATTTCTCCACACCACATACTCAGAAGAGCTGCTCCAGCCTTGGGTTTGTCTGGTTTCACCGTGGCCAGGAAAGGTCATGCTCCTGGGGAAAGGGTTGACATAGCATGGCTTCCTGGTTGATGAGGGTGTGGGGATTAGAGCAGTGTGCCACACTTCCTAATTTGTAGCTGAGCCATGCACTCTCATCTGGGCTCTGATCCCACCAGCAGGGTGGCAAGAGGTGGATGTTTCTGGCAGCACGGGGAGAAGGCTGGGCCTGCTGCAGAACAGGGGTGCTGCTTGCATTGCTTCTTTCCCAGTGACTCAACCCACAGTTCTCCTCACTCCTAGGCTCCTACTCCCTCATTGGCCTTTTCATTCTCTGGCAGATGCTGTCTCCAAACAAAAGGTGTCTGTGAAAGCTTTTATGTGAAAATGCTGTCACTCTTTCTGTGCAATTAAAAAAATACTGTTCAAAGAAACCTGAGGTCTTATGTCAGGGCTGTCGAATCAAGTCTACTCAGGCCTGTACCTGAGCCTGGGAATCACAAGCTATACTACCTAGCATCATCCACTTCCAATCTCTGAGTCTCAGCTCCTCACCTGCAAAGCTTGCTACTACAAGGTATATGTGTATCCTTGGTGAGGCTCACTAGTCCCCAGCATGATATCATGCTCATTACAGGGACAAACTAAATGTGGATTGACTGCTTTCTCATGGATGGATGTTAGAACAAAGACCCTAGCAAGCTCACCTCATCAACTCAGACTACCTCTTTTTCAGGTGCTCATTCATTCAAGAAGGATTTATTTGGCTTCTCATGTGAACCAGTACTGGGTCAGGTATTGTCAATACCTGATGAACAAGATGAGGAGTCTTAGTGCCTGATAAGGGAAACTCTCCTGAATGGGAGTCCAAATGATCTGAGAACCCCCTCAGCCTTAGGAGGACTGCAGGAAGGAGGGCTCTGAGCTGAGACTAAAGCAGAAAGAGGAACTGCTGAGGCCAAAGTGGGCACATATCCTCCTCTGAGAGAAACAAGAGAGGTACCATTAGAACACAGTACACAGACACAGACAAGAGAGAAGCAAGAATAGAGAAGGAACAATCACCATCTCCAGAGCATCAGGCACGTCCAGGAAGACCAACTAACTGAGGGGCTGTAGACTGTCCTGAGGGTGCCGGGCAGCTGTGAGAGGACTGTGGCCAGAACCACTTACCATTTAGGTGGACTTAAATAAGCTTCTTTTCTCCTGTGTCCTGAGTTTCTCATCTATAAATAGGCGTCGTTCAGAACATGCACCTAGGGGCTGTTATAAAAAAAATGAAATGAGTTAATCCGTGTACAGATCTGGCACAGAACAAGCACTCAATAAATAGGAACTATTGTTGGAGCAGCTTTCTTCTCTCCATCACACACATGCATAGCCCTTGCCTCAAAACACCCCAGCACTTGTGTGAGCACCCCCTCCTCATTGTCACAGCCAATTCCAAGTCAATCACTGCCAGCAGTTCTGGGATGAGGGGTGAGCCAGAGAGGCCACATAGGATTTGTGCTGTAGCTCTGTTGCCTAGCAACAGCATCCACATCTGCATCATTGCAGAGCCTGACTGCATCAGGCACCAGTCAACACAAAGGAAGCAGAAATGAGTCACAGCCAGTTCCTAGGAACTGGTGGGAGCAGGGCTTTGCTTTTGGAAGAGATCAGATCCGCCCAGAATCTACCTCTGGGGAGACCCAGCCTCCAAACTCCCCATTGAGAGTCTCATTCCTCACAGTTCCTTCTGGTACAAGGATGTTTGGTTGGGTGCCAACTGTTTGCTAGAGTACTCTGCGTGTATTATGCATTCATAATCTTCAGAATAGCACATCCCCAATTTACAGCTAAGGACAATGAAACTCAGAGAGGATTAACATTCAAAGTTCGTATCTAACTGCCCTCAAAAACTTAATGCATTTTACTAATCCATCAGCATACTGGAGCTTCCCAGGGCCCACACCTCACCCAGACATCTTTACAGAGCACATCTGAGAATTCAAATCCTCTGTGCCTTACCCATGGATGGATCAGTGGCAGCTTCCTGGACATGAACAAAGCTGAGGTCGCCATCTGCCCCATCTAACTCCTTTCTCTGCATCCTCACTGCAGGGATCACCTTATCTCAATGGTCACCAAAGCTAACAAAGCTGGTGGCATGTTGAATGCTTCCTTTTCTCATGTATCTCAAGGTCAGTCAAGAAACCCCCACAAAAGCCCCCTCCACATGTCCTTTTCTTTATTATCAGTATTAACCTAGTCATGACCTCCTGAACACAGCACTCTCGCCTCCTGTTCCCATATCTGATCTCCCATTCTCTACATTGGAATTCTTCCTAAAGGTTTACTATGACCTTGTCCCTCTGCTTAAATCCCTGTCATAGCTCTACCTCCCCCAAAGTCCTAAATATTGGATCTTTACAGGAGCCCTACAATATGCACAAACCTGCAGTCACCATGCCTACTGCACAGTACACACACACACACACACACACACACACCCAATAGACTCAGCCCCTTTACCCTCAGTGCTTTGGGTGACAGCTCCTCACTCCTCCCCAGCAACAGATGAGCTGAGGGTAGCTTGTGAATTGGCAACTGAAGCCCATCTGAAGCCTCCTAGGCCCACCTGTTTTCATCTTCCAAATTCCAAGATGGGGACATCTCATTCCTGATTGTAGGTGCTCTAGTTACTCACAGATGACAGACTTGACTGTGAAACTCTTCCACAGAGAGATCATGTGGAGGCTGCAGAAAGACCAAAGGTTTGTTGGTCAGAAGGAAAAGTTTGAGTGTCTGCAAGGTCCACTGCTAGTTCTATGATTGTGGTAGCTTTAAAATAACCCACTGACCTGTTTTAAAACTGTTTTATTGCTATTTTATGTTTTTCTCACTAAAATGAAGAAAACTTTAAAAAAGGAAATGCACATTAAAAATAAATAAAATAAAATAATCCATTGAGTCTTTGACTGTCTCTTCAAGAATTAGGACTTAATTCTGCACCTCCCTCCCGGGGACTACTGAATGTAATGATTTTTTCTAATGAACAGGGTAATGCAGAAATGACAGCAGGTGACTTCCAAGACTAGGTCATGTGAAGCACTCCAACTGGATCCTTGCTGTCTGTTCTACATCACTCACACTGAAGGAGAGCTGCCATGTCATGAGGATGCTCAAGCAACCCTAAGGACAATCCCTGGGCCAGGGTGCGAAAGAAGCCATCTTGAAAGTAAACCCAACCCCACCAAGCCCTCACGCACTGGCAGCACCACCTGGCACTTTCATCACACCCCCCTGGGAGATCCTGGCCCAGAGGCCTGGTGAAGTCACTTTCAGATTCCTGACCTGCAACAGCTATAGACAGTAGGCACTTATCATTGTACGGTGCTGAATTGTGAGACAATCTGTTGTACTACAATAGATGACTGAACAGCATCCTGGAGTACATTACTCATTCTCTGTATACCTCCTCTGTTTTTCTTATCTATGGCTTACTAAAAACATGTTCATAATTGTACCAAAAAGATTAAGAGTTAATGATTGGGAACTACTTATCACCAGTGCCTAACATGTACTAAACATTGCATAAATATGATTATGTTATTGACCATGCATGATAAAGTGCTCCTTTTTCATATATTATAGTTTTGTGTGTGTGTGTGTGTGTGTGTGCAGGGTCTCACTACACATCTTGGGCTCATAGTGATCCTCCTGATTTCTGTCTCCCTAGTTCTGGGATTACAGACATATGCCACCATGTCCAGATACCACCACCACCTCAGTGTGCCCCACGGTGGGGTCAACAGGGCATGTGGTACCACAGATCAAACCTTGGTCCCTGAATTTAGCTAAGCAAGTGCTTGGTCTGCTGAGCTATCTCACTGGTCCTTCCTTTTTTTATTTCTAAAGCCTCCAAATAAGACAAAAATCAAGCAACTGGCTTCCTACCCACATAAGTGTTTTCAGCCAACTACCACTTGAACCCTAGATACTCTGACAGCTTGAAAGCCACTGCCATTGCTGGGCTGAGAAAGAATTTCAGCCTAAGGATTTGTAGCCAAGAGACTGATGATTTCCCCAACAGCAACGAGTAACTGCTGTCACACAGCAAGCTCTTACTCTGTCTTATTATGTGAGGCCTCACTTATGGGAATATTGGGCCATTCATAGATGAAGACACTGTGGCTCAGAAGGAAAAGGGTCAGGTTTAAGGTCCCCAGAGAGCACATAGAAACAGGACCTACTAGCTCTTGATATGATATCCATTGCTAAGATAAGCTTGGAGGGTGACATCCTCCTTCCCTCCAGGCTTGGGAACTGTGAGAAAGGCAAGCGCTGGCCATGCCAGGATGTATGCTCCTGACTTGAAGCCAGAGGCACTGATTTCTGGAAAAGCCACATTTGCTGCCTGAACTTTAAGGACTTTGGGCCTCTTAGGGCTTTCAAATTCCAGAAGTCCTGTTTTGCTTGGGGCGTTGGCACATGTGGGGTCCTGGCATTTTCTCCACTCCTCACCAACTGAATCATATCCCTGCTGAGGCCTCCAGAGCTGGGTAAAATAGATGCACTGGAATGAGTAAAGTCCCTTAGTGTCACTTCTGTTTGGTGAATTCTAGCTTTATTCCTCTTCCCAGTTGACATCCTGGAGACAACTATCTATGCCTGGGAACCAATTAGTGAGTCATAAAAGTTAATAAAATAAGCTGTGTTTGGTAACACTTTATCTTGGGTCTCATGAGGGCAGGCATGACAGATTGTGCAAGACAGATTGGTCCTGACACTCAAGGTGTGGCTGAGAACAACAGATGTTGGAGTGCCACTCCAGAAGCAGGTTAGTTCTCATAGAGCTTCCCTCCCACCTAGTAAGAATGCTACGGCTGCCCTCACAGGCCTGGTGTCAAAGGGCAGTCTTGCTGGTTTGATAATGTCACATAAACATGGAGACAGATGGCCTTCCCATGCCTTGAAGTGTCTTCTATACATACCTCTACAGTGAGAAACCTAGAACCCAGAGGCCACAACTTACCTCCCATGGCATAACTTCCTCTGGAACCTTGTCAAGCAATGCTCAGGTTTTCCTTTCATATCCTCCTGATAGAAGGCTTACTGTCCACCAAGACAGCCCTTTCTGTAATCTAGGTTTTGGAATGAGACACCTGGAAGGATATGCAGTTCCACCATGTGGCCTGGACAAGACTGATCACCCATAGTTTCACCTGTCCTTTCCATAAATAAAGCTCTTGATATCTAGGATTGCAGAGAGATTCTAATGGCTGTGCTTGTACTTTAGAAAAAGCAGGCTGCACAGGAAGGTGAGGGTTATTTTTATCATAATTACTGTTATTATGAGGATCTCACATAGCACTAATTGTTCCAGAGCTTCCCCTGATATTGCACTTGCATTTGCCCCTCTAGCACCTACACACTAGGTCCTTCCACCCAGAAGGTAACGTGTTGATTGTGGTGAGAAGGAGAAGTAATTTATGAGTTTTGTTGACTTAATTCCAGCCTAAGAATCGTCATGCTGGGAAAATATGGATGGAGAATATCACACACTAAGGAACTTGTTACTGGTTACAGGCCAAGTGCATTATAGAGAGAAGAGTGCTCAGTCTTCCTGTGCCCTTCTTTTCCCTGCTCCCTTCTGTAAACATTTTGGTGTCTTCTGTGATAGATAGACATACTTTCTAAGATCTTCCAATATATACCCCACACATCTTACCCTAGAAATAAACAATTCCAAAATAAACAATTTGTCAGTTTTCCTTTGAGTGACATCCTGCGTGTCGTGATGAAGTCCTGTGTCATCCCACTCTGACTCATGATAAGTGAGTTCCTTCCCTGGTGCTCATCATCATCCAATCATTTCTCATTCATCTGCACTCGTTCACTCTTACTTACTCTTCACTTACTCTTTCCTTCCCATGATTTTAGTTACCAAGGGTTAAAGCTATCCTTTCAGGGATCATTTCTATGGCTAAGTTACCAAGGGTCAACTACAGTCCAAAAATATTAAGTTAAAAACTCCATTATGCAACACTAGTCATAATCATCAAGATGTGGAATGGGTCTGCATGCCTAACAACAGATGAGTGGACAATGAAAAGATGCAGTCTTAGTTACTTTTCTCTCATTGCTAGGACAAAACACCCAACACCCAAAGTGAAGGAAGGAAAGATTTATTTAGCTCACAGTTAGTGGAGGTTTCAGTCCATATTCAGCTGGCTCTAAGACAAGGTAGCATATGGAAGAGAGCAATCATTCATGGCAGTGGCAAAAAACAATGAGCATCTTTTTTTTTTAACAAAAATTTATTTTAAAGAGAGTATAGCAATAAGATGTTTGCATTTTATACTCTGAATAACTGCTATAAAGACAACAATATGCAATGTATTAATTATTGTAACTGTTCTACTAACCTGTTTTGAAACTGTCTCATTGCTATTTCTCTCATTAAAAAATAAAATAAAAAGCAAAGAGAATAGGGAGAAGCAGCTGTGGCAGCTAGCAAGCCTCTCTCCCAGCCTCAATGCAAATTACCCATCCCAGGGCCAGAGTGGAGCACTCACACCTGCAATCCCAGCATTGAATCAAGAATCAATCACAGAGCCTGAAAGATAACTCAGCTGCATAAAGTCCCTGCTTAGGCAAGCTTAGGCAAGTGTGCACAGGGACCCTGGTTCAATCCCTGGCACCACATGCCACACAAGTCCCACCCCCAGGATGAGCTAAGCCAAACACACACACACACACACGCACGCACGCACGCACACACATAAATCACAAACTGTAGAAACCACCCCATACATTCATGAGGCTGTGGGGGGACAACTATATGCAAACCATCACAGGTAGTATATACACATAATTGTATTAGTCATATTTTTTGTATCACTGTGACAAAATACCCAACACTCACAACATCGTTTTCACAGTTTTATGTGTCACCTTCCCAAGCACACTGCCTGGCCTCCCAAGTCTTTCTTTGAAAACTTCTGGATGGAAGTTTCTGTGGCCCCACAATCCTTTCACTATGTGCCCCAAAGCTCAGCATCATAAGAATGATGCTAAGGACTACTACCAGCTCAGATAGTAACCAGGTCCCCTTAAACTATGGCTGTACTAGTTTCTGAGTGCCTAGCCAGCTAAGTTGATGGACAGTTAACCACTTCTGTAGCCAGCCCTAAATCGTCAGGTGTTCTTTGGCCCTCTTGTCAAAGCAAATTTTTCAAAAGTTTATCATTTTATTCCCTTGGGCCTACACTAGCTGGAATCTGGCCATTTCTCAAGCTGTCCTTAAGGCATCTTTCCTATTGTTATGGTGCAAAGCATTTGTCCTCTTCCCTTCCCCCTCCTTCTCTTCCCCTCCTCCTCTTTCTCCTCTTCTCTTCTTCTCCCTTTTTTCATCTTCTCCCTCTCCTCCTTCTTTTAGTACTTGGGATTAACCTACAGCCATTTTCCCAACCATATTTTACATTTTCATTTTGAGACAGGGTCTTGCTAAATAATTGTTCCCCAGACTGATCTTAATCTGGCACCCTTCCTGGTTCATTATATGACAGTGATGAAATTAGAGATATGTGCCACCATGGCCAACCTGGCTTCTTATAAATGCCATTAAATGTTCTTAGCAATCATTTCTTCTATGGTTCCAACTATATATGTACTTGTTCTCTACCAAACTGTAGTTTTTACATCTGTGTCTTTGCTTTTTTATTCCTGATTCTTGCTCTAGATCTGGTCAAATGCAGCTAAGTATCCATGCTTCAGCCTGAATTCTGGGCTGTCTTAAAATTTTCTCCATAAGATTAGTTAGTTGGCCTCCTTTAAATCTGCTATCCTGCAACATCTGAGGACATTTACCACTTTAGACAAGTTCTTTGCCAGATCATAAAACAAATGGACCCTAGTCCAATTTCAAATAGACTTCTTATTCTCATCTGAAAACTTACAAGCCTGGCATTTATTGTCTACATTCCTTTTATATCAAGTCCTCATCCTTCTGTTCAGGAAGGATGTTTGTAAGTCAGATTTGTTCCTAAGTCTGACCAAGTTGAGTCTTGTATACCTTTTACACAAACATATAATGAAATATATAATATAATCCTAATACAATGTAAAATATGATGTACAGTGTTACTTTGGTTCATGAACTTAATTTGTCCCACAATTCTGGGGGAAATGACCACATTCATATTCCTGCAAAAAAAAAAGATCGTTATGATCATGTTCATCACTGGGTTCAGAACTCACAGAAACAAAACATCCACAAATGTTCATCATCACTGAGATAAAATACTGAATAATTAAAACTTAAAAAGAGAAATTTATTTTGGCTCAAGGTTTCAGAGAATTTATTTTGTGACTGGCTGGCTCCATGGCAGAAATGGCAAGGTAGGAAGGCATGGTAGAGGAAAACTGGCAAACCCAGGGTGAGCAGAAAGCAGGGAGAGTGAGAGGGAAGGGAAGGGGGAGAGGAAGGGAGGGAGAACAGAAGGGGGAGGGAGGTGGGAGGGATGAAGAGTGAAAGAGACAGACAGAGAGAGAGAGACAGAGACAGAGAGCTGGAGAGAGACATAGATAGAGAACATCAGCTACAAGAATATTCCCCTTTCAGGTTTCTCCCCCATTGACCCACCACTTCTCATCAAGCTCAGCCTCTAATAACCCATTTAGCTATGACTTCATTGATGACTTCATTAGTCAACCAATGAACCAATCATCTGCCAAAAGCCACATCTCTGAACATTAAACTATGATTGGACAATTTGGATGTAAACCATAATAACAACAGAATATTATGAAGTTGTAGAAAAGGAGAAATCTTATAATCTTCAGTAAAATGAATTAAACTGAAGCACATTATATGAACTGAAATCAGTTGAAAAAAAAGAACTATAGCATGTTTCTCATATAGAAAACCTTGAAAAGTCAACCTGAATGCATAGGGACAACTAGAATCTGAAAAGGGAAAGGAAATATCAGAGGGAGGTTGGATAGGAGGTTACATACAGAGTTAGGGAGAAAAACTAAGGTCTAGTGCTCTACAGCACAGAGATGATTGCAATTCATACTAACTTATTATATATTTTATTAAGTTCTACAAGAGTGGAGCGAGGGCCAGGGAAATGGCTCAGTGGAATAAGCGCTTCCCTGGCAAGCACAAGGGCCTGAGTTCAATCCCTGGTTCCACAAAAAAAAAAAAAGTAAAAAAAAAAGAGAGGAGCTAAATGGTTCCAAATACAAAGGGAAAGGGAAAGGAATTATTAAATATATTGATCCTATCAGTACATATATAAAAATTATACACCATAAATTTGTACAATTATTAGATATTTAAAACTTTAAAGTTTGAAATATTTTTAAAAGATGGATAAAATTAGCATATAAACAAAGTTCCTGAAATAAACAACTTATAAGTTTTAAACTGTGTATCATACTGAGTAGCATAGTGAAATCCCGTGAGCCATCCTATTAAGGCCATGAGTGCTGCCTTCATCCAGTATGTTTACGCTGTCCACACTGCCTTCCATTGGACTCTGGGTAACTATCTGACCTAACACACTGACTACAGTAGTATCACATTGCTGTATTTACCTCGCTCTTTCTGTAGTAGCCGAATGGTGTGTCATAAACATGTCATTTACTTCATCTTGTCACATGCATCCTCTCACAGCATCAGAAGAGAGAAGGGAAAGTAGAGTACAATGAGAGAGAAAAAGAAAGAGAGAGACTGAGAGAAGGAGAGAGAAAGAGATAAACAGAGGCAGACAGACAGACAGAGACAGAGACAAAGACAGAAACAGAACATTCAGATAGCCCTGTTTTTCTTTTGGCTATGCTGCACATAGAACCAAGAGCCTTCACACTAAGCAACATTATGCTTTATTTTTTTTTTATGTAGTGCTTGCTAAGTCACCAGTTATTCAGGCTGAACTTGAAATCTGAGTTCAGCTTCCCAGAGTACCAGCATATTTCAGTGCACCTACCTTTTATTACAAAACATTGATGTAAATATTCTATTTTATTATTAGTTCCTGTTACTAATCTCTTACTTGCCTAGTATATAAATTAAATTTCATCACATGTGTATGTGTATAGGAGAAAGCATATACAGGGCTCAGTGTTATTTGTACATCAGGCATCTATTAGAGGTCTTAAAAGGTGCTCATGGAGATAAGGAAAGACAGCTGTACTTGTTTGCCTCCTTGTACTCTCTCATTAGAATAGCAATGTCTTCCTAGGAAGTGAGAACTTGGTCTTATTTTCCATGGAGTTACCAGTGCCAACCAGGGGCCTGGCCCAGAAGACACTGAATAGGTGTATTTTGAATACATTGCTAAATACATTAGGGGCTAGGGAGATACTAAATAAATTCTAACAAAGTAAAATTTCTGTATCCATCTATCTGCTGCCAAATGACAGATAGGAACACAAATAGTATTGATTCTGTGAAAGGAGGGCCTGAGAGCAGATGGAAAAGGAAAAACAGACACAAGAAAGGAGGAGGAATGCTGTTTCGGTGGCAACCAAGACGCTTCCTTTGGCAGAGATTTGAGTTGATCTTGAGGAAAAAGTAGGAGCCAGCCTGGTGTATGAAGAAGCTATGTATACGAAGAGCTAGGGTAATGAGCGAAGGATTGTTTGCTGCTGGAAGTTTTCAGTGGCTGGAGCATAGAGTTCATGTGGAATCAGCCAAAAAAGACTGATCCGGAAATGCAAGATTGGGATGATGGTATCTCCTTTCCAGACCAGCAAGGAACTCTGAGTGCTCTGGGGAAGAGCAAGATGTGGTCAGGTTTATAAGGGGAAAATTAACCTGGTGCAGAGGGGAGAGGCAGAGGGAGATCCTGGATGCAGGAGATCAGACAGGAGTGGATCTAGAAGGAAGGTGAGGCTTCCAGACTGGAGCGGGGGCAGGAAGCTAATGATTCCCCAAGGACGGGAAGCCGGATGAAGGGTCTGGAATCAGAGAAAAAAGCAAGGAGGACCTAAGAGATCGGAAACTGAAAAATCCCACTGCTTCACACGATGGTACAACCCTAGAGTCCTGAGGAGGACAGGACAGGCATGGAGTAGCCACATGTTAATATTCACTGCACCACTTAGTCCACAAGCTGAGCTTCTTATCTCTATTTATCAGGTGAAACTGAAATCTCTCCAAATTTCTACATATAGGAAAGGGGAGAGACAGGCTTCAAACACAGTTTCTTTTGACATAAAACTCTGACTTCCTCTTGTTATACTGCTGTTTGCTAAAAGACTTGGAGAACAAGAATTGAGAAAAGGAAAATAAAAGAAAATAGTAGGGCACAAAACCATGGCACTGTGGGGCTTCATCCCCATGGCAACTTCGCTTTCTTTGCTGTAGTTCAGTCTTGTCTGCCAGTAGTAATGGTAACAGTCATGCATTTCTTTCCAAGATGAATTTGTTAACATTGAAGAGGTTTAAAAAATCCTTCCCATTCGCTGCACTCAGGCACCATTTGCCTTTCATACATGGAGAAAGCCTGAACCCCTGACCCACTCTCTTTCACTCTTCTAGTCAACTGAAAATGTAGAGCAAGCTTTCAAATGAGAATTTCAGAGCAGATGTCCCAGGCTCCTAGAAGAAGAAGTAAAGCTCAGGCAAACCCTAAAACAAACTCTTGTTCTCACCAGAACCCTTACAAGATTGTTGGAGCATGACATTTCATCATCCCCATTTGATAATGAGAAAACTGATTCAAGATGGGATTTTTCACATGATCACACTAGAAAGCAGAACCCACAGTGTCAGCTTAGCTCACCTGGCTGTGCCATACAGTGGGGGCTGTGGCCACTTGGTCATCACAGGGCACAGTGTAGCCACTGTGTCCCTGGCATGCTTGGAGGGCACCTCATGTGTAGGTAGATGGACGAGTGTAGCATGTTCACTCTGACACCAGCTTCTAGATCCAGATTTTCATTTCCAAGCACAGTGCCTGAGACCTGATGTTTCCTCCTTTGGAGTTGTTTGGGAAGACTGGCAAGTCATGCTCCAGTCAGCAGAGAAAGCACAATGGTCTCATAGAGACCCCAACATTACATTCATAAAACAGTATCTTCTGTCAACATGCAGCCCTGAGTAACAGAGGGAGGGTGCATGAAGCTGAGTGGCATAGGGCAACTATAAAGAGTAAGAGTGCATCCCCATCAAACCCATTCTCACCACAGTGGGCCCATGTGCCTGGAAAAAGAAGGTGAAATTCTTGAGGCAGAAATGGGTACATTTTGCATTACAGAAATGATAAGAAGAATGTGATATGCACATGTGTGTATTTGTGTGTGTGTGTGCACATGCATGCATGCACACACAAAAGTGTGGTAGACAATCCTCAAATGAAGAATCTTCTGCCATTTGCATCAGTATGGATGACTCTGGAGGGTATTGTGTTAATGTGAAATAAGATGAGTACAGAAGGGAAAATACCTCTAATTTCATTTATGTGAAGTCTGTAAGATACACTAACAGAAGAAAACAGAGGCTGAGGAAAGAGGGAAACAGGGAATTGTTCAATGCATGCAAAGTTTCAGCTACACCAGAAAGATAAGCTGTGGAGATCTGGAGTACACAATGAATCCTACTGTTAACAAGATGGTATTGGGCACATGGAAATTTGTTTAAGGGTGTATGTCTTGTTAGCTACTAAATCCACAAAGCAAAAATAGCCAAGGTACACATAGAAGCCTCAGTGGGTATGGTCTTTTGATGGCAGTAACCACAGGTGCTTGCAAGTTCCATATTCCTCAAATCATGCACCTTAAATACATGCAATTCTTTACCAAGGACCCTTCATTAAATAGTGTAAAAATACATTTTCAGATCAAGAACAAACCCTTCTTTTTGTTTTGTGAGTGTTGCCCCTGATGTCCCATGCCCCAATTGCCACCATTCCCACACTATTTCCTGTGCTCTTTGTTTCTCTGTCACCTCGAGCTCTGTCAGTTTCCCTGTCAGCTCAGCTCTATCCTGGCTTTCTCACCAAATGGACTTTGGAAGATAAGGCAGAGGAAACGGCAGCTTCTTCCTTGTACTTCAATTCCAACTTCTGGAATCCTAACTTCCTAGGGGAAAGAGGCTTCCACGTAGCACCAAAAAATGCTTTAACACAGGGGCTGTGGGAATAAAACTTTTCTGTTACAGCTGGCCACCACTGGATCAGAACAAAGTTCTCTACACTGGCAGCAAGAGACATTCCAGGAGAATCAAGTGACTTTATATGGATCTTAAGGAAAAAAAAAATTGATCATTCCTTGAAACCACAGACATGAGTGAAGTTATAAAGAAGAGAGGATGTGTTCCTCATTTTCCATGGGAAGTCCAAGGAAGGAAAAATAAACCACAGAAAAAGATCCTCTGTCTGCCTTGGACAGCAGTGCAAAGATGTGCTAATGACCCGCCTCTGGCTGCTGAGTACCCAAAGTGTCAGAGCTACAGCCAGCAACCTGGCAGGGAATTCTGAAGGACAGCAGCCTGGAGATTTCTGTCTCTGTCTCTGTCTCTCCCTCCACCCCCGCTCCATCATATCCAACCTACAAGAAAGTATTGGGTTGATTGTTCAACACACAAGTACAGCCACATACCACATAACAAGACATCTAATCAATAATAGACCCATATATAGTCATAGTTTCAAAAGATGATAATAGAACTGAAAAATTCCTTTCACCTCATGCCACCACAACTGTCATAACATCCTGTTCAATCCATTGTTCATATGTTTGTGGTGACACTGGTATAGGGAGTCAGTGTGCTGCTATTCATATAAGAATATAGCAGCAATATTGTTATATAAAGAAAATCTGTGATAATGATGATGCATGGTTATGTAATGGAGAAAGATTTACTATGCGATACATTTAAATAATTATAATAGAAGGGTTGGCCAAATATCTCAATGGATTAAAGCACCTGCAAGCAGGCGCAGGGGCTGGGGATTCAATCTCCTGGACTGCCATGCTGGCCCCTCCCCCAGAGTGCACTGAGAAGGAAATTGAGACTGGGCATTGTGGCGTGTGCCTGTAATCCTAGCTCTTGGGAGGCTGTAATCAGGCAGATCACTACGAGTCCAATCTAGTAGTGAGCCCCTGAACACCCTGTAGACCCTTCCCTAAAATACAAAAATAAATAAAATAAACTAAAGTAAAATAAAATAAATCATTACAGTAGATTCCTATTTATAAAAATAGCCTACTGGAAGACAGCCTACTGTGTTATACCAACAGCAGCCTCACTCAAAATGTGTTCTTTGCTTCTTGTGGCCACAAGAAGGGGCCACGTGAGCTGCCAAATCTGACACATGGGTTTGGAGAAGTAAGTGCCCTCTGCGATGATCACACAATGAAATCACCCACTGATATGTTTCTCATAATATGTCCCATCTTTCAGTGGTGATTCAAGAGATTGTCCCAACAGTGTTACTATTCCTAGTTATTCTTTTCTGCATCTTCACCACTCAGACCCAGCTACCACCATTCCGACATCTCTCAACTGAATTGGGAGACATCATTCTCACTCACTTCCACCCTCACCCAGTTCCAGCTTTTCTTACCCATAGAAGTTAGAGTGATCCTTTAAAAACAAGGTGAATCATGACACTCCAAGGGGCAGAATCCTTTAGGGACTTCGCATCACCCTCAGCCCACAATGCAAATTCCCTTGATGACCTACAGGGATTTACCTGCCAATTGCTTAGGCCTCATTCCCCACTGGTCTCCAGCATGCTCATTTTGTACCACTGGCACTGTCTTTTTGTCTGTTCCTCCAACATCTAGCTTGCATTGTACCTCAGAGCCTTTACATATACTTTGAATGATCTAAGACAGACTCAGGATGACTTTAAAGTCTTGGCCCAACATTCTAGAATCATTTTCAACCAGTCTCTCTTCATCATCTTAAATGTTTCATGTTTCCTGATAGCCCTTATCACCACCTTTGTTTAATTGATTATTTTCCCCCCTCCATTATAATGTAGCACAAAATGTATGGCTATGACGTATTTATTTTTTATGTCTGTCTTCTTGGCATTTCAAGAAATGCCTAACACTTCAAATGTGATCAATAGATATTTATTGTGTGAACCAATGGCCCATATTGACATATAACAAAGAGCCAAGAAAATAGACTCTTACATCTAAAGTGAAGGTTAGAAAAGACCACACGACTTATATCTTCAATTATTGGATAATATTTGAGTCCTGCAGATCATACATGCAACCTTAGGACAAAATGAGAGAATTTTGTAAAATTTCATGGAATAGAGGCTAAAAAATACATAAGGTAATGAAAATTAAGTTATATTTCTTGCACTAGGTTCATGTCTGGGATTCTTAGTAGGTACATTTTCTTGGAAACAGAACCCCTAGCCAGATCATGGTAACCCATGACAGCCTCATGGTCTTGTGGTTGCATCAGCTCCTCCTTTGCCTGCATCTTAACACTGCAACAGTGCCCACTCCATGCAGTGTCAGTTTACCTGGTCTGGTGGGCAGTAGGTGATGATCAGTAATGACTGATCATTTGTAGTTCCAGAATCAGGGTTGATGGCTTTTCTTAGGTACCTTGTTCTAATCTTACCTCACTGCTCACCAAGGCCTATAAGACTTTCACTATTCCCAAACACATGCTGCAGATGGTCCCTGACATAGGTGTATTCCAAGTTCCATGGGGGAGACAAAGATGGGAATCAATGATGACCATATGGCATGAGCACAAACAGAATGAAGTGGGATGCCTTTGGAATACAGAAGTGAACTAATGAATCGTCTTTTGAATAGAGGTCAATGAATTTCATTTTCTGCAGCTGCCAGAGCCCTGTGTGCTCCTTATATTAAGGCCCCTCAGCATGTTGTTCTCTTCCTTGAGATCCTCCGATCTTGGCTCTTCACATGGCTAGCTCCTCCTTCCAACACTTCTACAAAAAAGGCCCTTTCTCTACACCACCATTACTTCCAATGATGGTAGTTGGTCTATTTCCTAATTTAGTTTATTTGTTTCTCCTCTCCCCTATTGGAATATAAACTCTCTGAGTATGGAGACTTGCCCGTATTGTATTGTTCATCAATATATCCCCAAAACTTAGACAACTGTTTGAAACAACATTATTTGCTAAACAAAGGCTTGATTTAGTGTGTGAGTGAATTTGTTATAGGCATGTGTCAGTTAACAATAGGGACACATTCTGAGAAATGCCTCATGAAGTGACTTTGACACTATGCAAGTTATTAGAATACACTCGAACATCTGAAGAGTTTATAGCAAGACACAGAATATTGAGACCACATTAGTATATGAGCCATCACCGACTTAAGTCATCATTATGTGTCATATGAGTGTCAAGGAAATTCCAAAAGACACAGTTGTCTTCATGAGGAGAGCATTTCAGATGCATGCATAAACTGGAGGGGGGCTTATTGATTTAACAGTGGATAGGAGCATAAGATATTATAAGGCTTTACACAGTTTAGGAAATGTCATAATCAGTACCTTGTGCCTCTTGCAAGCTGCCCTATAGGCATCTTCTCAAAACACACTATATTCTCCCTGGTGATGAGAGAATATGTGACCAGGAATCATCCCAGCTAAGCAAAAGCATAGCTGTCTCTTGTGGGGCTGCCTCTTTTAGCATTCTCTTCTCAGTGAATCAGATTACTCTTTTCCCAGTGGTACAATTGTTGGAATTCTTAATGTCAAGCCTATTTGGATTGGAGCCTCACTACCTTCACTACCTGGAACAAGCTATTAACTCCCCAAGTTCTTGTTTCCTACCATACATTAGAGGAAGCAATTTCTTTGTGATTGTTGTGAGGATTAAGTAAGAGAGTTCCAAGGTCTCTGTGTAATGAATGATACATAATAAAGAATTCAGTAAGGGATGAATGGATGGATGGGTGGGTGAGTGGATGAACAGAGAATAAATGAATGAAGCACAGAATGAATTGTCATTTTTATTAAGGCTCTGTCATTTAGTAAATGTGGACATGTGGATGCAAAAGAAGGTACACATTGTCCTTGCCAATAGGTGGTACATCTTGAAATGGATGATTCTGAGCCATGCTAGAAGCTCATTCTCAATCTCAGTCCTTTCACAGAACCATAGGAGTTATTCAGAAGGGCTCTGCTATAAAGATGTCCATTATCTCCCCTGGTGCTCACTCTTAAGATGGATCAGCCAGCATAGCTGGAAGGATGTCTGCAGACTGTAGAGAAGGGACTCCCTCCTATATAGCAAAAACTCAGGGGTGTGAGATCATCCCCCAGAGAGCCCTTAGACTACTTCAGACAGAGTTCGGTAATAAGGACTGTGGCCTTGGAGCCCTCCAGTCCAGGATCTGAACATAGTTTCTGAATCTGTATCCTGAGAATAGTCATAGCACCCATCTCATTGGTTTATTGGGTGGGTTAATAAGTTCATATATGGAGAATCTGAGCAAACCCAGCTTACTTAGATACTTAGTATATGTTGGCTGAAATTACAAATAAAAAGATATAGCATTATACAGTAGCCTTGCCTAACATCTGCTCTGTTCTAGGTCCTGAACTCAGAGGATACAGTGATAAATGAGGTGTGAGTCCAGCCAGTACTGTGGCTGTCCTGTGAGACAGGCAGTTGCACCTAGGTAAGGGATTATCTACACAGACAGTGTCCCTGGTGACATCAATATTATGGCATAAGAACAATTAACAGGCTGCAGCAACCCAAAGCAAGACCACCTAACCCCACCTGACAATTCATAGGGCTTTCCTAAAGGAGACAATAAACTTCAAATGACAATGAGGACCAAAAGGAAGAAGACAGAAAAAAATACTCTAGGCAAAAGCCACACAACTGCAATGGCCCTGAAGCTCAAGAGAGCTTGGCCTGAAAGGATGGAAATATAGGGTAAGAGGAAATAAAGTCATGGTAGGGGATTCACAGGTAAACTCCATGTACCAAACTCTGTACCAGGAGTTTAGAGGGGAAAAAGAAAGTATTCATTCAGAGGCATATACCCTAGTAACAGGAATGGTCATCTAGATAAGCAGTGGTAATGCTTGGAGTACAGTACATTAGGGTTTATGATCAAGGTATGCCCTTGGAATCAAGGAACCCTAACGAAGGATGTGAAAAGAGCTTTAGAATTCTCTAAGAACTCTTTGGAGGCAAATAAATGAATGGTAGACAGTATGTGCTAGCAGGAAGTATTGTAACAGAAGTGAGACAGAGTGATGAGACAGCAAGTACCAATTCCTCCAACTCCACTGTGTGGACCCTGTACTATTCATCTTAGTGTCTGCTGTGCTTGCTTTCATGGAATTAACTCTAACCACAGTGCTTTTCCTTAGCTTATAAAATGGTAAGTGACAAGGACAGGGTCACTTGATGGTGAGATTTTGATAGTTGTTTTGGAGGAGATGATCTTAGAGCCCATTTATTGAGAATGAGATGTGAGATTGCAAGAAAGAGTTCTGGCTGTTTGTGGTGGCAGGCATAATGACCCTGTATGAGGGCATGAAGATTCAACTCAGGCCTTCCCACCAGAAAGACTTCCATGACATTGAATAGAAGCTTGGCATTTTATAAGCTAAAGAAGAGAACTGTGATTAGAGTTAATTCCATGGAAGCCAGCACAGCAATAACTGAGATGAATAATGCAGGGTCCACACAGTGGAGTTGGAGGAATTTGTACAAGATGACCATTAAATGGTGGCAATGTCCAACAGACAGAAGTCTCAGGAGTATGCATTTGGTTTACTCATAGCCAGAATGGAGTTTCAGGGGGAGAATGTGGATGATGTACAAGTGAGTGCTGGAGAAAAATGAGGGTATTTGAGTTCTAACTCTTATGAAGTAGGGCCTGCAAGGAGAGTGAAAGCAAGGGTTTTAGAAGACCACTGTTTCACTGAGATGTTTGAGTAATGGTTGTATCCATTTCTAAAGGCTGCTATAAAAAAGAAGACATCATAAGCAGGGGTGGTTTATAATGGAAATATATACTGTGTTACACACATTGCCAGTAGCTATAAGTTTGGAATCAAAGGGTCAATATATTAGTGCTTCATCTGATAGCTTTAGAGGAACTCTTTCTAGCTTCTTTCAGATTTTTTTTTTCATATTCCAGCAATCTTCATCTGACTTGCAGCTGCATTTCTCCACTCTTGGCCTTCCTTGTCACATGGCTTCCTTTGTGTCTGTGTCTTCATGTGGTGCTTTCTTCTAATACAGGGGGCCTGCCTATTTGCTCAGTTGTTTAAGTGCCTGGTTATGCAAACATAGTTGGGGACGGGATACTGTGGCTCAGTCCGCAGATCATTATGGCTTACCAGACCTTCCCATAAGGCATCCTGAGCCAGCGCCCCCCCCCCAAAAGATTCTTCTCATACAGGCACAAGTCACTTTGCTTATCACATCTTTATGGCCTCATCTTAACTTGATCATCTATCAAATTCTTTTTTTAAATTTTATTGAGAAAGAAATAGCAATGAGACAGTTTCAAAACTGATTAATAGAACAGTTTCAATAATTAACACACTGCATATTGTTGTCTTCATAGTGGTTATTCATACAAGAGGCAGACATAATATCCTGTCCACACACTATTAGTATAAATCTTTCCTTTCATTAAATTAAGAGAAAATAGCTATGTATCTATCCTAGTTATTTTGTATATACAGATACAAAATGGCCCTTCATTTGTATTCCCCTTTTTTTGTTTAGGTTTGTCAGAGATGGGTATTCCATTGATATTTAAATATTGTAGGTGCATGAATTCAGCAAAATAATGCAATATAGACCCGTAATCCATAATAGTAGTGGGTTATCCATAGGACTGGCAATGTCAGAAGTTGTTGACTTGAGCCCTTTATAGCTCAGCATATTAATATGGCTTTACTGTTCATACCTTGTTATTACACTTTTCTGCTGGATGGTTAAGACCAAGGTAAAGCAAGGCCTATATAACAAGAAATGTAACTTTTGTATCTAACAATTCTGATTTAAGAATAAGGTAACATCCACAGGTATCAGGGATCAGGGTTTCAGTATATCTTATAGGGACACACAATACAAAATCTCTATCTACAGCTATATCAATATATCTATACCTGTATCTATATGTAGATACATATGCATATGTATGTCTATAACTATAGCTATAGCTATACTTATCTGTATCTATGTCTATATCATCTCTATCCTTGATGCTGGCCATGAAGAAAAGGTGAAGAGCCATGAAAGCTAGGTTTTTGCAGATTAAAGATATAAACATTTGCCTTTGAAACCTTAAAATAACATCTGGTGGAATTTGTTACCTGAATTCAAACGGTAGCCACCTTTCTGTGGATGTTATGAATCAGTAATCCCTTCTCTCAATCTAAAAAATTCAGGACCTTTCTCCTATTAGATATGGGCTTGTGTCCCACTCATTAAGTGCAATTCAGATGCACACACCTTCTGCATGTGATCTTGACTTTGACAGCAGCAAGCTCCAAGGGTTGATGCAGGTACCTTTAAGAGGAGATATCTCTGAGCTTCTCTAGTCTCCACAGAGGAAGGTAAAAAGACAGAGTTGTGGAGGACAGTGAAACTTAACAAGATTTTCCATGTGCTTCAATGGCTCTTGAGTGCTACTCAAACCAGCTGGTGAGATGCCCCAACCTGGATTGATACAGTAACATGATATGGAAAGTAACTAAAATTTGAATCCAAACACAGTAATTTCTGCCTTAGATAAAGGTACCTGCTAACCCAGAGCACTCCTGGGTATTGCTGATGTGGTAAATTCTTCCCAATCCTTTGAGTTTGTAACATAGCCATAGAGTAGCCACTGTAAGAAACACCATTCAGGTGCGGTGGCCGGGCTTTGATCCCTAGTGTGCCATGCTGGCTCTGCCGGCAGGGCTCGCTGAGATGGCAATTGAGACGGGGCTTGGTGGTGGGTGTCTGTAATCCCAACGCTTGGGAAGCTGAAACAGGAGAATCACTACTAGCCCAGTCTACATAGTGAGACCCTGTACATTCTTCAGACCTTGTCCTAAATTCATTTTTAAAAAAAAGACACCATTCAATACCCCAGTTTTTCTCAAATCATAATAAATGTCCATTGCTCCTTTGCACAGAAATTTAAAGTAGGTGCGCCTGCATGCACAGATTTCCTGGGGAGCTGCTGTCAAATAGTGTGGGGGTCTAAGACAACACTCCCACTGTCAAGCCTGATACACTGTCCTGCCACCATTTCATGGTTGTTGGCATAAGACACAGTCTCCTGTGTCAAGGACAAATTAGGATGTGAATATCATGTTCACTCTGCTGTATTGCTCCTAAGGTCCCATGAAAGCCACACAGAGTGATTCAAGTAGATGGTGTACCATGAGTTAGCATCATAAATTAATCTCAATTTTTTTGTATTTTTAGGTCAGGGCCTTCAGAGTCTACGGGTCTCACCATGCAGATCAGACTCATAGTGATTCTCCTGTTTTCAGCCTCCCAAGTGCTGAAATTACAGACATGCACCACCACACCCAGTCTCAATAGCTGTCTCAGTGTGCCCTGCAGGCAGGGCCGGCATGGTACACTGGGGATCAAACCCTGGCCGCTGCAATCTGCCTGAGCAGGCACTTTAATTCACTGAGCTATATGGCTGGCCACCCTCAGTCTTTTATAACAAGTGGTAAGTCTGATTATTCTTTGACTGAGAAGGGGACATTATTATATCACTCAGAAAGCAAATCTACTCTCTGCTCAGAAGTGGAGCCCATCTTTATCTTCCAAGGATGTTCGCACATCCAGGGAAAAAAGTAGTCTGGAACAAAATCTGTTAATGACTTTGCTTCACAACACACTCAGAAATAGCAGAGCTCCAGGCAAGATCGTCTCCAGTGACTCAAGGATCTTGGATTCTTCCATGATACATCAATAACTTTCTCCAGGTTCTTAGAACCTTCTTTATGCATCTGGAAGATGAGGAGCAAAATAGTAGATTAGAATGGGGAAAGAGTTGTTAATGGCCCAAGCCTAAAATTCATATACTCATGAAGCACTGGCCAGAACTTGGTCATTAAGTCACTGCTGTCTGTAATGGTCTCTGTCTAGATGTCCCCTCAAGCCTCGTGTAGTATTGGGGAAGGCTTCTAGGATGTTGGGATGCTTCTTGGAGACATTAACAGTTCTTAAAGAATCCAAGTTGCTTCCTGTGTATGGATTCCTAGCGCCTCATGTTCCTCTAGCTTCCTATATTCCAACCGGCATTTCCCTCTCTCATGTACTTCTTCCATGATGTTATCTGCTATATTGTGCTATTGCCAGTAAATTCCCACTAAGGCCAGAAAATCTTGGCCTTAATTAACTCATGAGCCAATGCTGAGATCGTGGGTGCGAATGCTGCACCTGCCTGGGGCAGACAGCCTGAATACAATATACAGAAAGGAAAGGGCTTGCTTTCTGCCACTGCTCCTCTCACTTGCTCGTGCTGTTTTGCTGTTGTCTGCTGCCATGAACTTCTGCCCCCTGCCATTATTGCTCTGCCTTGGAGCCTGCTGAATGTGGACTGAAACCTCCACACACTGTGTGCTAAATAAACCTGTCCTTTAATCCTGGATTTCAGGTATTTTGTCCCAGCAATGAGAAAAAAAGTATCCAAGACACTGTCTACGTAGGAAGTTAAGGCGTGTAGTGTGATTGTGGGCCTGGATCAAAGAGAGAAAGGTGCTTTGGTGAAGAACTACTAGCAATTCTCACATTGTTTAAATTCTAAGCTAAGATGCACATAATTGTTCCAAAGGTTTATGGCAATCTTCTGGAAAGCAAGAGAATGGGAGTGTAGAGATAGGAAACAGAAAGAGAAGGGGAAGAACCATATTTTGAGTCAATAATGAAATATTTGACAAGAGTACAAGATTTGAAAACTTATGAGATGGTTTCAAAGCTACAACTACACTTTCCTAGACTACCAGACCATCCTAAACTACAGAGTGTCCTGGGATGTAGGACTATGTTGGTCTGCTTTCTGATGCTAAAAAAAAAAAAAAAAAAAAAAAAAAACATAGATGAGGCTGGGTAGCACATAAAAAGATGTTTACGTGACTCACAGGTTTGGAAGTCCTAATCAAGGTGCCAAGATTTTCTGGCCTTAGTGGGAATTTACTGGCAATAGCACAATACAGCAGATAACATCATGGAAGAAGTACATGAGAGAGGGAAATGCCGGTTGGAATACAGGAAGCTAGAGCAAGATGAGGCACTAGGAATCCATACACAGGAAGCAACTGGGATTCTTTAAGAACTGTTAATGTCTCTGAGAAGCATCCCAACACACTATTTAACTTCAAGTTGATCCCACTTATTAAACCTTCCCCTATTTCTCACTGTCACCACATTGAGTTCTTTTGGGGGGCGTATTCAGATGATGTCCAAACCAGAGCAAGGGTTTTTCATTGTCAAAATTGGGAATGTCTTGGCAAATTGAGCCAGCTGTTTGCCCTATTTTTTTAAGCTACCCCAACCTTGTAAAATCACGTCCCCTTTTGGGACCTCATTTTCCCACTTTCTTCATTTAGAAAGTGAAGTCCAATCATGTACTTTCTATCTCATAACATTGTGAGAGTTCAGCAAGGTTATAAATAGGAAAATCTTTGTAAAGGGTCACAAACGTGAGTTGATCCACTTCAGAACAGATGAAGCTTTGAAATTAAGAGGAAGAGCTCAAGGACTCTAACTTTGAACCAATTTGTTTTATAAATGAGGAAATAGATAAGACTCCAGGAGGTAAATGGAATTAACTCACCCAAGAACCTCAGACAAGTCCTGGCAGAACTGGCACCCAGGCCACTTTGCAGTGAGTTCAGTGCCCCAGACTCTCACTTACTTTTCATTCTTCCATTCCTGACATCTGCAGATCTTTGTGGAACTCAATAAATAATACAAATATAATTCTTACTCACCTTAAAGTCATTATATACAGTCAAATTGACATTCCCTCAGCTCCCAGGTCTTCCACTTGCCAACTGTCACATAAATGAAGAATTTAGGATATGAAATATTTGTTGCTGTTATGAGTATTTATTTCTTTAAATAAACTCTAGCATTGTATTATGAAAGAACAAAGTTGGTAATCATCATGTTCACAGTCAACGGGAAATAAAATGCATTGCACAAATACTGGTTTATAATTTACAAGTTTAAAAGTATAGACCAGCATTTCTGTTTCAAACTACAAATGCAGACCTCTTATTTAGTCTGGATCTGTCCAAAATATGACCTTTTCTGGGCTATACACATTATTTGCTTTGTTCTTTAGTCCAGGCATTCTATTTTCCTAAGTTGTGCAAGCCATTTTTTAAACGCTAACTTAGCATAGCAACATGTATGATGTAGGCAGGAAATCTGCCTCAATGTGTTGTCCAAATGTTTACTGTGATGAACCCATCACACACTTCATCATGGTCACACCAATGAATTCATCCTCTATGGACAACCAAAGAGTAACCCACTATTTTCACCCCACACCTAGTGCTTATTCTGAATTTCATGTCCTAGTAATGCCAGTATAATCTACTTAGCTACCTAGAAACACACAAAAAATTATAGATCCTTCTGCCATCACCACTAACATTCAGCCCATCACATGTCCCATCATTTATTCACCCATGGATCTCTGAAGTTCATGGGTATCACTCTGTCTACACCACTACCAAAATAGTTCAACCCTTATCTTCTTTCACCCAGACTATTTCAATAGCCTCAAAGGGACTCTCTGTTCCAGCCTGCTGTCGTTTCCAAAACAAAATACATACACAGTCTATTGTTCAAATATCCTTTGTGTGCTTAGCTGCCCTTTTATTTTATATTTCTCCTTTTCCTCCCCAATTACTAGCATTACAATACCTGTCTCCCATGTGGGTCCCATATATGGTCTTAAGTAGGCATTGATTATGATCAAATAAGTAATGTTGCTTTGTGTGTAATTTAAATCTGAATATATAGTATCATGCAATTAACTTCATTTGGTTTGCCACTGCTGTCCCTCAGTTTAGTTGCATGGATATTTCCATGCAGCTATGTGTATACCTTATTTGCAGATCTGGCTCCTGCATAGTATTCCTTGTATGAATTTATGATATTTTATCAGTTCTTACCTCTCATGAAGGGCACCCAGCTGCCTTCCATCCTCACCTCCCCTTCCATGGATCTTGGCTATATTTGTATAGCACATGCCCTGCCCCTTTACCAACCTTGGAAAGAATCTTTCTGGGCTGTAGACATAGAAATGTGCTAACTGGGCTGTGTGGCTGAAGCATGCTTAAGTTTGCTTAATGCTACAGACCACTTTCCAGGAGGATTCTGCCAATTTATGTTTCTACTTCTGCCAAGAAAATCCTCAGTTCCCCATGTCCCACCATCAGTTGGAACTATTTATTCAGTAATGTTTGTCTTACTAATAGGTTTAAATTGATTTCACAATGTTGTTCGCAGTGGCATTTCCCTCATTACTGGTATTTGTTTAGCCATTTGGACTTTCCCAGAAGGGAAAGAGCTGCTCATCTTTGTTTCATTTCTCACTGTTATTTTCTTTTTTAAATTGATTTGTAGAGACTCTTCATATAGCACAGGTATCAGTTTGTTTATGTGAGATGTTGCAAGTATATTTATAATTTATTTTTGTGTTGGATTTCTGGGATCTTGACTATTATATGTCTTGGTGTGTTTTTACTTGGGTTGAAGTTATTTTGTGTTCTGTATGCTTTGGTTACCTGAATGTTTGATTGTTTCCTCATATTTGGGATGTTTTCTGCAATTACATCTCCTGAAATTCTTTTTATGTCATTTATATTGACTCCTTTATTCTCATTGATGCCAATTATTCTCACATTGTTCATCCTGGCATCATCTTGCAGGTGGTGGATTATTTTTTCCTGCATCCTAGTTGTTTTTAAGAGATTCTTTCTCACCTTTTCACTAGCTGCACTGGCGTCTTCAAGATCTGAAACTGTCTTTGCTTTCACTCAAATGGTTTCAAAGACTCGTGATTGATATTTTTAGTTCTTCTATATCTCTTTGACTCTGTTTCATGCATTCTATTTCTTTTCTGTATTGCTCTTTCAAGGAATCCATCAGATTTCTGATCTCCTCAATTTTTTTATCCATGTTTTCTTTAGAGGTAGTTATTAATTCTTTTTCTGTAGAGTTTCTTCCAGGTTGGGTTTCCTTTGTATATTTCCAGACCTGTTTCTGTATTTCAGATGCTATGATTTCAAAGAATTCTTTTTTCTCAAAGAATTCGTTTTTGATTTCAGAAATTATTTCTGCTTTGAGTTCCTCATGTCCTTTCTGCTGTTGTTCCTTTGTTTCAGACACTGTCATTTCAGCTGGAATAGTGCTCTCTGCACTTGTTCTGGGTGAGCATTGGATTTCCCCCAGATGTTTCTGGATTTGATTCTTTATTTCAGATACTATGTATTCAGATATTTCTTTTTTAATTTGGGGAATTACTTCTCGTCTGATTTTCTCTGTACCTTTCTACTGTTGTTCCTTTGCTTCAGTCTCTGTTAATTGATTCATTTCAGCTGAGCTAGTGTCCTCTGCCCTTACTGGTGGACTTGAGGCCTGGGATTGTATTTTTCTCCTTGTCTTTGTCATTGTGGGATTGATGAGGCTGCCAGAGTTGGCCTTTATAATTTAAAATAATTATAATAAATTATAATTTATCTATTAACTTTATGGATAGAATTTGTCATTAAGAAAACATTTTCCACTTTAATGTCAAATTTATATCCACTCTTTGCTTTAACCTCTTTTTCTCTCACAATTCACTCCACACCCCAGTCATGATTATAGTATGGTCATGTGCCCCAGGGTCATCATTGCCTTCTCATAAGCAATTAACAGAGAGATGGATGCCTGACTCTGTAGATATAATGGGGAACATGAAATTGGGACCCAGAGCAAGCCAATCAATGATTTCCTTGCTAGCTATACAATTTGGGATCTGTTGAGAACCATTATCTACCATGATGAAGAAAATGGTGTGAAGGGAGAAGCCCCTGAAAAACAGTTGTGTGGGAGAAAAACAGCAAAATTGGAGGGTTTTTTGAATTCCCTTCATACTCTCTGGATTCTAAGACCATCTAGCATCTTCTTGATTAGTATGTCATGGTTTAGATCTAAAATATCCCCTAGAATCTCATGTGTTCAAAAGTGAGACTTCTGAAAAGTCTTTGGATTATGAGGGTGCTATCTGCATCACTAGAGTAATCCATTGATGACTTCATAGAGGTGTGTGCTGCTAGGAGGTTGGCCTGGTTGGAGGTGGCCACTAGAAGCATGACCTGGGGTGGTCACTGGGAACATGACCAGTATTCTCATTCCTAGCAGTCCCCTCTTGGCCATGAGTTGAGCAGTTTTCCCCTGATGCATCATTCCACCGTGATGTTCTCACAGTAGAACCAGCCAACCATGGACTAAAAGTCCTACTGCAAGCCCAAATAAATCTCTCCTCCTTTACACTTTGGGTGTCAAATATTATGCCTCAGTGATAAAATAGTTGATTAACACACTGTCTTTTCCAACTACCTTTCCAAAAGGTATTATTTTAGTATATAAACACTGTCTTTATCTTTGCCTTATTCTTTACTATGTGGGCTATGATTAACTTAATACTTCTTACATTAACTAGGTAGATGTTTTTGATTCACTTTTATTTAAAGAGGAAACTTCATATAAAGATTATAAATATCAAATTACTATCATCTGCTATAGCTAAAGGGAATAATGAAATAAGTGTAATTAAAACCATGTAAATTCTAGTTAGATCCCCTCACACCCTGATGGTAGATACAGTACAATATATTAAGGAAAAGCAGATCTAAAGGGAGAATTTCTCCTTAATATAATCAAGATATATAAGAATTTAGGGAAAAGAACTACCCTTTTGTTGATGTGATTCATATTGTTTAATATTCTTTGCTCAATCTTCTAAATGCATCTACTGGGCCAGGAATATAGTTTAATATCACAGAGCTTGCCTGGGAAGTGCAAGGTCCTATGTTCAATTCCCATTACCAGAAAAAAAAATTGCATCTATTTGCCTCAGTGGGATTTGTTAAATCTAGATTTTTTTTTTCCTTCTCCTTAAACTACTAATGTTTCTGTATCAGAAAAAAACAAAATTGAAATATTTTCAATTAAGCAGACCAAGTAGATGGGAAGATGGCATCTTAATTTAAGATCCAGAATGAAGTAGATGGAAAAGTGGCACATATAATTTCCCCATACATTTGATTGGTATAATTTAGTCATACAGTGCCCTCCTAGATGTAAAGGAATATTGGAAACGTAGCATACAGCTCAACATCTGCTTCCCTGTGACAACTGTACTCCATCAAAGAAATGCATGAATCCTTTGTGGACTATCTCTGCCACTCACTGTCACCAATAGCTAGAACACTGGGTTGGTGGGGTGTGTTATAGGAAGAGGAAAAGGAAAGAATAGGGACAGGCCCAAAAAAGCCTCCCTATTCTCTTCCTTTAGGTGAAAAATATGCTACTCACTTTTGAGTCTTTTACTCTTTTAAGTGAGTCTGAGCTCTTTCTCTCACAGGTGTACTGGTAGCATAACTCAGGAAAAGCTTTAGTTTTATAAAACACATCATTTTTACTCCAAGAATCTGCATCAGAGCATATCGATGATTCCTGAAAGGTTCTTGATTTTTTTTTCTATTTTTTTGGTGCAGGGTCTCACTATACATGCAGCCCACATTCATAGTGATCTTCCTACGTTTTGCCTCCCATGTGCCAGGATTACAGGTGCGTGCCACCAGGCCCGGATTGCATCGCCGGCTCAGCGCACCTGAAGGCGGGGCCGGCGCAGCTTGGGGAACCAAGGATCGAACACTGGTCCCTGAGCTTACCTAAGCAAGCGCTTAGTCTGCTGAGCTATACCGCCAGCCCTCTGAAAGGTTCTTGAAAAATAGGTTTTAACATCCCTGGCCTTTATTATGATAGCAAAGTCAGAATTCTCTAGAAATATATTTATTAGACATGTCCCTTTTAAAAATTCATCAAAATGTATGTTGCAAATTTAAATGCACATGAGTATATGTTCAAGTGGCATCCACATCAATATAAATGCTTCAAGTTTATCATTCTTTATAGCTGAGTAATACTTCATTATATAGAAATACCACATCTTTTTAACCATTCCTCATGTGATGGACATCTTGGTTGTTTCCAAGATTTTGCTATCACACATTGCGCTGCTATAAACATAGGTACACATATATCACTATATGATATTTTCAGTTCCTGTGAGAAAATTCCTAGTAGGGATATAGTCAGCTTGAATGGGATTTCCAGTCCTACTCTTTTGAGGAGTCTCCACACTGATCTCCACAATGGTTGCACCAGTCTACATTCCCACCAGCAGTGGAGAAGTGTTCCCTTTTCCCTACATCCTCTCCAACATTTGTTGTTGGTTAATTTTTTTATGATAGCCATTCTTTCTGGAGTGTGATGGTATCTCAATGTTTTAATTTGCATTTCATGAATGTCTAGTGATGTGGAGCATTTTTTCATATATTTATTTGCTTCAATTTCATCCTCTGAGAAGTGTATATTCATCTCTGATTCCCATTTCTGGACTGAGCCCTTAAATTTGAGGGCCATAAAACATATTAGTTCTTTATATATTCTAGAGAGCAGACCTTTATCTGAGTGCTTATTAGTTAAGATTTTTTTCAAAATTTGTGGGTTGTCTTTTCACTTTGTTGACAATTTCTTTGGACATGCAGAAACTCCTCAAGAAGAGTTGATCCCAGTTGTTAATTCTTTCAAATTTTCCCGTGCAAATACATGTTTGTTGATGAACTCTTTACCTATCCCTATGTCTTCAAGAGTTACTCCTAATTTCTCTTCCAGGAGATTGAGTGTTTCTGTTTTAATGTTCAGATCTTTAATCCATTTTGATTTTAGCTTAGTGCATGGTGATAGACCTGGGTCAAGTTTTAGTTTTCGGCATATAGAAAGCCAGTTTTTTCAGCACCATTTCTTAAAGAGGCTATCTTTTTTCCAGTAAGCTTGTTTGGCCCATTTGCCAAAGATCAAGTGGCTCAGTGTATTTGCAGAAGCCTCTGTATCTTCTAATCTATTACATTGATCCTCAGGTCTATCTCGTTGCCAATACCATGTCAATTTTATCACAGTAGCATTGTAGTATAATTTCATCTCAGGAAATATAATTATCTTTTTTCGGCCAGGATTGCCTTTGCTATTCTAGGTCTTTTCATTTCCAAATAAATTTTAGGAATGATTTCTCCAGGTTTGGGAGGTATGCTAATGGCAGTTTGATACAGATTGCATTAAATCTGTACAACAATTTTTGGAGTATGTCCATCTTCATGATGTTGGTTCTTCCTATCCAGGAGCATGGAATACCTTTCCATTTGCTGAAATCTTCTAATATCTCTTTTCTTAGGGTGCTGTAATTTTCCGTGAAAATATCTTTGACTTGCTTGGTTAAGTGAATTCCAAGGTATTTCATTTTCCATGATGCTATTGTAAAAGTATTGGTTTCTATAGTTTCCCTCTCACTGTGTTTGTTATTTATGTAGAGAAATGCTATTGACTTTTCAGTATTGACTTTGTATCCTGCTATGCTATTGAATTTCTGTAATAATTCTAGTAGCTTCTTGGTGGAATTTCTTGGGTCTTCCAAGTAAAGTATCATGTCATCTGCAAATGATAATAATTTAAGTTCTTCTTTATCTATTCTTATTCCTTTTATCTCTCCCTCTTTTCTTATGGCTTTTGCTAATGATTCCAACACTATATTGAATAGGAGGGGTAATAGAGAACAACTTTGTCTTGTACCTGGTCTAAGAGTAAAAGATTTCAGTTATTCCCCATTTAGAATTATATTAGTCATTGAGTTCTCATAGACGGCTTTTATCAAATTGAGGTAGAGTCCACCTATTCCAATTTTCTGTTGGGTTTTGAACATGAGTGCTTTTTCTGCATCAATTGAGTTGATCATGTGGTTTTTACATTTCAGTCTATTAATATAGTGTGTTACATTTATGGATTTTCAAGTATTGGACCATCCTTGCATCCCTGGCATGAATCCTACCTGGTCATGGTGTATGATCTTCTTGATGACTTCCTGTATTCTGTTTGCTAGGATTTTTTTTTTTTTTTTTTTTGAGGATTTTTACATCTGTATTCATTTTATGAGCCTGGCCTGTAGTTCTCATTTTTGGATGTGTCTTTCCCTGGTTTTGGAATCAGTACAATATTTGCCTCCAGAAGTGATTTTGGGAGGACTGCTTCCTTTTCAATTTCACTGAAGAGTTTGAGGAGTGTAGGGATCATATCTTCTATAAATTTCTTGTAGAATGCAGCTGTGAATCCATCAGGACCTGGACTTTTCTTTGTCGGTAGCTTTTTATCATGTTTTGTATTTCGTTGGCTGTTATTGGCTTATTGAGAGTGGTTATATCTTCTTGATTTAGTTTTGGTAATTTGTACCTTTCTAGGAATCTGTCCATTTCTTCTGTGTCTTCTATTCTGTGAGCATAAAGATTTTTAAAGTAGCTGTTTTCAGTCTTCTGGATTTTCACTGTGTCTGTGCTGATTACCCTTTTCATTTCTTGTTGCTTGTATTTGAATTGTTTCTTTCCTCTTTTTGATGAGGTTGGCTAGAAGCTTATCAACTTTATTCAGTCTTTTAAAGAACCAACTTTTTGATTTCTGGATTCTATGAACTGTTTTTTTCATCTCAATTGAATTAATTTGTCCTCTAATCTTTATGATTTCCTCCTGTTTTTGCGTTCTGGGTTTCTTTTGCTTTTCTTTTTCTAGATGTTGGAGGTGCAACATTAGGGTGTTTATTTGTTTCCATTCTGTTTTCTTAGTGTGTGAGTTCAAAGCTATGATTTTTCCCTCTAAGAACTGCTTTCATCGCATCCCATAAGTTCTGGTAAGTTGTGTTTGAATTTTCATTGAATTAGAGATGTTAAATTTCTTGTTTGATTTCATCTGTGACCCATTGACTGGTGAGTAGGGTGTTGTTTAATTTCCATGAATTTAGAGAGTTTTTCCTGGTTTCTTTTGCCGTTTATTTCCAGTTTCATTGCACTGTGGTCAGATAATATGCATAGGATTATTTCTGTTTTTTTGCATATACTTATGCATAACCTATGAACTAATATGTAGTCTATTGTATAAAATGACCCATGTGCAGCTGAAAAAAAATGTGTAATTAGTTGTGGTTGAGTGGAACACTCTGTATACGTCCACCAGGTCCATTTGTTCCAAGCTCTGGTTCAGTTCTGCTACTTCCTTGCTAATTATTTGTCTGGTTGACCTATCTTTCTGAGAGAAGGAAGTGTTAAGATCTCCTGTGGTCTTGGATATTAGATTCTTCATGTCCATTAAGATTTGTCTTACATATTGGGTGCTCCTGTGTTTGGTACAAAGATATTTATGAGTGTTACCTCTTGCTCTTGAATTTTTCCCCTGACCAATATATAGTCGCCTTCTTTGTGTCATTTGATCATTCTTGGTTCGAAGTTGAGACTGTCTGAGAACAGAATTGCTACTCCTGCTTTTTTCTGAGGTGCTGGGGCACGTAGTATTATTTTCCATCCTTTGACTTTAAGCCTGTGAATGTCTTTTTGAGTTAAGTGTTTTTCTTGTATACAGCATGTTGTTGGATTTTGTTTCCTAATCCACTGTGCCAGTCTATTTCTCTTAATTGGTGAATTGATTGATTCCATTTACATTGATGGTTATAATTGAAATGTGTTGACTTATGATTGTCATGATATTTACCTGCTATTGCTTACTCCTTTTTATCCTGTGCTTAATTGTTTGCCCTGTTTAGCTGGTTCCTTCCATTCTCATTCATGGAGCTCTTGTCATTGTGGTCTCTCTCTTTCACCAACCTGTGTAGGGATGGCTTTGTCATCATGAAATTTTTTAGTTGTTCTTTGTCGTGGAAATATTTCACTTTTCCATCAAACTTAAAAGAGAATTTTGCAGGGTATAATAGTCTGGGCTGGAAATTGTTTTCATACAGAACTTGAAGAACTCTGCTCCTTGCTCTACTTGCCTTCATGGTTTGTGTAGAGAGTCAGATGAAATTCTGATGGGTTTTCCTTTGAATGTGATCTGCTTCTCTCTAGCAGCTTTCAGTATATTATTCTTGTGCTGGATTTTTGGGATCTTGACCATTATATGTTTCAGTGTGTTTTTACTTGTGTTGAAGTTATTTTGTGTTCTGTATGCTTCAGGTACCTGAATGATTGTTTCCTCATATTTGTAAAGTTTTCTGCTATTACTTCTGCCCATATTCTTTTTGTATCATTTATATTGATTCTTTCATTCTCATTGATGCCAATTAATCTCACATTGTTCATCTTGGCATCATCTTACAGGTGATGAATTATTTTTTCCTGCATCCTAATTGCTTTTAAGAGATCATTTCTCACCTTTTCACTAGCTGCAACCAACATGTTAAAGATCTGAAACTCTGTCTTTGCTTTCACTCAAATGGTTTTGTAGACTTATGATTGAGATTTTTAGTTCTATATCTCTTTGACTCTGCTTCATGTGTTCTATTTCTTTTCTGTATTGTTCATTCCAGGAATCTGTCATATTTCTGCTCTCCTCTATTTTTTTTTTTGTTTATGTCTTAGAAGTAGCTATTAATTCTTTTACTGCAGAGTTTTTGTTTTTTTTTCCAAATTGGGTTTCCTCTATATATTTCTGCAATTGATTCTCTACTTTAGATGCTATGATTTCAAAGAATTCTTTATTTCTGAAATTATTTCTGCTTTGAGTTCCTCTTTACCTTTCTCCTGTTGTTTCTTTGCTTCCAACATTGTTAATTCATACATTTTAGCTGGAAGAGTGTTTTCTGCACTTGTTCTGGGTGGTTTCCCCCATATGTTTATGGATTTGATTCATTACCTCAGATGCTATGTATTAAAATATTTCTTTTTTATTTCAGGCATTAATTCTGGTCTGAGTTCCTCTATTCCTTTCTGTTGTTGTTTCTTTGCTTCCACCTCTGTTAATTTATTCATTTCAGCTAAGCTAGCAGTGTCCTCTGCACTAAATGGTGGACTGGAGGCCTGAGGTTGCATTTTTCTCCTTGTCTTTGTCATTTTGTATAGCACTGACCTCTGATCTTTGGTGTAGAGCTTTGGTGCATTTATGACCTTAGCATGTAATGAGATTTGGGTGACAGTCTATTAAGTTTGAGATTATCCAGTTATGCCTGGCCTGGATCTAGCTGTTGTTTTTAGTTCCTTTTTGCTGCAGCTCTTCTGGTACAATTGTGAACCTGTAGTTCCCCTCTGTTGTGTCCCTGGCCAGGGAGCACTGGGGAGCGCAGAAGCTCTCCCACACACTCACCAGGGTGGGCGAGCATGGATCATTTGCCGGGGGAGTCACAAAAGTTCTTACTCCTCTGGCGGGCTTAGGGGCAGGGACTCAGGAGAGTTGCTAGGCAGGCCTGTCTGGAGTATCTCAGGCTGGTTGCTCGGTCCAAGGTCTTGGGGCTTGGGGCTCCGGTTGGCACAGAGCACGCAGGGAGAAGCCAAAGGCTCTTCCACACAATCACCAAACTGTACTCGCGTGGATTAGGTGCTGGGAGAGTTGGAAAATTTCTCACTCACTGGGCGAGCTTCGGGGTGCGAACTCCATATATGGTGGCACGCACAGGGAGAAGCCAAAGACTCTCCCTCAGATTCACCACACTCACTGAACCGGAATTCCAAGAGAGTCCTCTCCTTTTTAATTTTTGACCAGTTTTGCATGCTTATATCTGGTAATCTGAACAATTTCACGACAACAATATGCAATGCAACAATCATTATTAAATTATGATCTTTTTTAGTGAAATTCTGTATCATTTCTAGTTTGTTTGTTTGTTTTTTACTATTTTTTGTGTTCTCTTTAAAAATAAAGATTACAAATGTATAAGGAGAAAAATCATTGATTTTCAATTATTCTTATTTCAGTGCAACCTCAAGTAAACTATTTTGGAGACTATTGCCCTAGGATATCTCCTCTTCCTCCACTATCTTTTTGAAGCATGTCTTCTAAATAAATACAGTACTTCATTCAAGAGGAAATTTGAACTGAATTTTCTTCATCTCATTACATTTGGGGAGAAAATTAAGCCACCCTTTTGCGTTTGGGAAAGAAAATTTATTTACAAAGAATTCAATCAGCCACAGTTGTCTGATGGGCCAGATGAAAAACAAGCATATCAAGGAGCCACGGAATCCTATGGTGTGCTTTTCAGCTGTGTAAATTTTCAGGACCTGTGTTGAAAGAGGTTTTCTTCCTAGAGCTGCAGGAAGATATTGCATGCTGATGTCCAACTAAAAAGTTCTGTTTTTTGATTTTTAATTAAACCACCTCTGAACTCTCTTGAGGAGCTGGAGGTGCCCTGCCCTTTCTAATGAGAAGACATCCACAGCAGCAGCCACCACTCTGCTTGCTAAGGAAGTATGACACAGAGCTTGGAAGTCAATGTGGGGCTGTACTTGGCCCCACTTTCATCTGTGTTGCTGAGAAAGGATCAACAAATAACTAATTAAAAGCACTTCTTCTCATGTTGCAGAAAAAATACAATAATGATTTTAAAAGCTTTTCTTCTATTTTTATTCCAAATGCAATTAAATGCCAACTGCCTTTTGCTGTTTTCAAGCCCAAATTGGGAATGCATTTTTTCAAACTCTGATGATTACAGAAGAGGTGATTAAAACTAGCAACAAATATATGAGAAAAAGGTTTGTTTTCCAGCTCATCCTATTCCAATGTAGTTTAGCTCCTATATTTTCCCTAAGCTAGCTAGTTTTGGTGCCTGTTGTGGATATGACTGTGGGCATAATGAGTGTTGTCAGTCATTATGGATTGTGCTCCCTTTCACTACACTGTGATATACCTGGGACCACCCTGTTGTGTACTTTCTTCATTTGGTCCCTTCAAATTTCTTGTTGTCTTGTATCCTGTCTCATGGGTATCATTCTTGGAATTTTGTGAGGTCAGAATAAGAACCTCCCCAGAAGCTCATTCAAGCATCATGGGCACTTACTAAATGATTGTGACACATTTAAATCAATGAAAAAGCATCACTTTGGAGCTGTAAGTGTCTGATATCTGTCATTATCATCTTGAAGATGTGCTCTGAATTTTAGTTTTATCTTTCTTCTCAATCCCTAACAGGCACTATGCACATGGGCAAATCTAGCAAATACTGATTTGAAAGGATTCATTTGATTTTGTGTGTATTTATTACAATGTCTACACATGAAGCATTATCACGTGAAGTTTATAGGAAAGTCATGTTTGGAGACCCTATTAGTTTGCTAGTTATTATATGAAACACCACAAATGGTGACTTAAAATTTAAGTTGAGAACTTACTGTTTTAATCACAAATGATGAAGTACAGCAAGGTGTTAGCAGGGTAGGTTTCTTCTGAGAGTTGTAAGGAATAATCTTTCAATGCTTTTCCTCCAGCTTTGTGCAGTTTCTCCGTATCTGCAGTGTGCTGTGGCTGGTAGAGTCATTATATCATTGGACTTCAGAAGGTATTCATCCCTGTGTCCCCATGAATGTGTTCAGTTTTTCCTTTCCATGAGCACACCAGTGATATTGGATCAGAGTCCATCTTACTAGACTTATTTTAATTTATCACCATAAAAAATCTTACCTCCAAATATAGTCATATTCTGAAGTATTGTGGGTTGGGATAGCAACATATCTTTTGTGGGTCACACAATTCAACCCACAGTATAGTTGGAGTGACCACCTCAAGTCATAGCTCTAAGAGTTTCTAGCAGTGTGACCATGGGCTTTAAAGTCCTTAAGAGGATATGTGGGCCAAAGGTGGCTTTCTGCAAATTAATGTAAGAGAATATTCTTCTTTACTTCCAGAGTACCCTAGAGCTCTAAAAGCATGTCTGTACTTTCTCAAATAATCTTCACAATGACCCTGTGAAGCAATGATTAATATTCTTACTCTGAAGTGAGGAAATGGAGGCTCAGAGGGGAAAGTCATTATAGTGTGACTGAAACTTTTACGCAGCCCCAGTTTCCTGGTATGTAGATTAGATTTATACTCTGCTCCCAGACACTATAGTGAGAATGATGTGACCAATTTGTTGTCTATGCCATGAGTGAAGATAGAACAGTTACAATGCGAGAGGCATTTAACCACAAAACTAGCACTGCAGCTATTGCTAAGTCCAACTTTCAATGCATATCTTTTGTATTCATGAATGGTTCCTTATAGGATGAGACAGAGATTTAGAGCCCAAAAACTAAAATAAAAACAACATAGCAAACTATTTTTGTTGGAATACTAGGGCACAGGAGGTATGAGCAGTCCTGTAGTAGGCCTTCCATCATAAAGTGAAATTCAAAGGAAATAGAGTGCTTCTCTTCTTACTCCTCCAAAGCTTATGGCAAAGGAGCCAGGGAGATGGCTCAGTAGAATAAGTGCTTCCCTGACAAGCACAAGGACCTGAGTTCAATCCCCAGTTCCAAAAAAAAAAAAAAAAAAAAGAAAGAAAGAAAGAAAGAAAGAAAGAAAGAAAGAAAGAAAGAAAGAAAGAAAAGAATACTGCAAAGCTTATAGCAGCTGGGAATTACAAAGATTCTGGAGCAATGATGGAGCTGTCCATGAGCCTGAGAACATCTTGGGTGTTCATGGAGCTCAGAAGAGCAATGCAGCAGTTGAACAGGCACTCAGTAGTTCTTTAGTACATGTGAGGCTTCACCTGGGAGCTCCCAGAAACACTTCTAATAAGCTGGGATGTGATAGTGTTACAAAGGTGTCAGGATCCTACATGCACAGTTAAGAGTAGATGTGTGTGATGTGTATAGCATTAGTGTTAATAAGATTTCATTATTGCTTTGTGGTGAGGCCTTTGTAAACTCATTTTAAATATAATACCATGCATTATCCACTTCCAAAAATGTTAACTTCAGAAAATATAAGTCCTCTAATATATGAGCATACTCTTTAAAACACAACACTAGACAACCCCAAAATTGTGGAGTAATGTCCAAAATTATAAATATAAAAACAATGTACATATCTGAAGAAATGTTGCATGCATGCAAATATTGTAAATGATAAAATCGTATTTCCTAGTATCATAGGAGTGATTAATATTGTTTTATAGTTATGCTTTGGAATAAAAGAGGTAACAAGATGCACAAGTTTAAGGTAGATAATGGATGCAAGGATGGCTGGAGGGATGAA
>PVKA01018190.1:0-29524 GCA_004027165.1 Ctenomys sociabilis
GGAAGGAAGGAAGGAGGGAGGGAGGGAGGGAGAGAGAGAGGGAGGGAGCGCTCTTCCTGCATCTTCAAGTCAGACCTGCTGGGTTGATCCCTTCCTGCTCAACACTGGAAAGAACAAGGGGAGACAAAGTGAACCTCAGAGCCCTGGGGCCAAGCCACTTCCTGCAGTGCAGCAGTGCAGCAAGGGGTAAGCTCTAGTGACCTGGAGTGACCTCATGCGCAGTGCCACAGACCTGCTGGGCCTGGAGTTCAGTGATTATGGCCTCCACCGTGTTTCTGTTCTTGTGTGTTGTTTTTCTTTGGGTTTTTGAGATAAGATCTCACTATGTAGCTCAGGTTGGCTTCCAACTCACAGAAATCCTCCTGCCTCAGCCTCCTGAGTGCTAGGATTACAGGTGTGCACCTCCACGCCCAGCTTCTAGCATCTATTCTTATCTTAATTTTTTTTACTTGGCTGTGATTGCATTGTCTGTAACAGGCTTTCAACTTAAACTCAGCCTTATTTTTAATAGTTACATAGTACTCCTTAAAGTAAATAAATTGTAATTTATGTGGTCATTTTTTTTCTAGTGCTTCTTAACCATGTGTTTTGGAATAATAACATGAATGTCAATTATCTTTTATTCTTTGTGTTACTGGGATTGAACCCAAGGCCTTCACACTGAACTAAGTCTCCTTCCCTTTTTATAGTTTTTTATAAAAAAAAAAAATTAAAAATCATGATGGAGTAAAAGTACATAGTACATTTCAGGACTTGCTAAGTCTCTAAATTGTCCATGCAGGATTTGAATTCATAGTCCCCCTTCAGCTCCTGAGTGCTGGGATTCAGCCTGAGTGCCACTCTGCCTGACTAGATTTTGACCTTTTTATTTTTTATCATTTATTTATTTATTTGGTACAGGGTCTTGCTATGCAGATTGCACTCATAGTGATCCTCCTGTCTCAGCCTCCTCAGCGTTGGGATTGCAAGTGTGCACCACCACACTGGGCTTCAGTGGCCAGCACGGCATGGGGCCAGCAGCAGCCCATGGTACTGGGGATCATGCAGTACTGGGGATAGAACCTGCTTCCTTACACTTGCCAGGGAGGCACTTAGATGGCTGAGCTATCTCCCCAGCCAAGATTTTGAGCTTTTAAAATCTCTCCCAGGGCTGGGGAGATAGCTCAGCAGTGTAAGCATCTGCCTGGCAAGTGCTAGGTCCTGAATTCCATCCCTGGTTCCAAAATAAAATCTCTCCATTAAAGCCAGGCAGGGTGGTGCACACCTATCACCCTAGCACCAAGGGAGGCTGAGGCAGGAGGACCACAAATTCAGCTTTCCACACAACCCAAATCCACTGCAAGTAAGCGCTGGCCAGATAGCTCAGCGGTCTGCTAAGCACAGGCAAATGCAGTAGCGGGGCAGACACAGGGGCTGGGATTTGATCCCCCGAGTGTCATGCGGGCCCCACGCCCAAGATGCTCTGAAACAGTGATTGAGATTGGGTGTGGTGGTGCGCACCTGTAATCCCATCACTTGGGAGGCTGAAAACAGAAGGATCTCTATGAGTTCAACCTGAGCAGTGAGACCCTGTAATATATATAAATAAATAAATAATAAACTGCAGGGGCGGGGAGATGGCTCAGAGTAATAAGTGCTTCCCTGGCAAGCACAAGGGTCTGAGTTCAATCCCTGGTTCCGCCAAAAACAAATAAATAAATAAACAAATAAATAAATAAATAAATTGTGAGGGCCTGGACATGTGCCCCAGTGACAGAGCAGCCCCAGGTTCAAACTCCAGCAACAGACAAAACATAAAAACTTGCCAATACCAGCAATGAGTGAACGAACAAGACCTCTTGAGGGAAGGAACACAGCTGCGGCGAGGAAGTTGCGAGGAAGTCTTTTAGTCATTAGCTTCCTTTAGCTAAGAAAAGCAGGAACAATATCACTGAATTATGGACAAATGCAGGAAATGACCTGAAATTTCCTCAAGAATATATTTCAGGCCGCTGGGTTTGCCCCTGAAGTAGGCCATTCTCACGCTGCAGTGCACTTTTTTCCTGCGTTTGCTTGGTTCAGGCTTGGTCTGCAGTACCTGTTTCTTTTCCTACTTTTCTTTCCCTCTTCCTTTCTTTTTTGAAGGTTTTATTTGTACTTTATTTCTTCAATATGCTATTTACTTATTTATTTATTTATTTATTTTGGCAGAATCGGGGATTGAACTCAGGTCCTTGTGCTTGCCATGGAAGCGCTTATTTCACTGAGTCATCTCCCCTGCTGTTTAGATTTTCTTGTTTTTGTTTTGTTTCTTTTTTTTTTTTGAGACAGGGTCTCACTCTGCAGTTCAGGCTGGTCTTGAGCTCACTTTGTAGTCCAAGCTGCTTGCAAACTCACAAGGATCCTCCTGCCTCAGCTGGATTACAGATATGTGCCACCACACTTAGCTGTGAATAATGATTTTTAACATTAACAAAGTCTTTCAGACAAGGAAGCACTATCTTTTTCTTTTAGTGACTAGATCTACAAAGCCTCCTGTAAAAGAAAGACCTATATACAATGTATGGATACCAGGTGTGACAGTACAGGCCTGTAATCCCACCACTAGGAAGGCAGGAGGATTGCTGGGAGGTCAAGGACAACCTGAACTGCAGAATGACATCCTGTCTCAAATAATAATAATAAAAATGTACAGATATAGGGATGATTTCATTGTTAAACTAAAATGTAGAAGATTCCGAGAACTTATGACTGACAGCAGACAGTTCACCACATATCACACTTCAATATAGCATTGAGTTTTTAAAATAGAAAATAAAAATGTCTGAAAGCTTTTACTTTGAAAGTTTTTACATATGTGTCCCTGGATGGGGTCACTATTATTCAAGAGCAGGGTGGAAGGATTTCCCCTTGCCTGGTGAGTGCAGTTACACGGTAACCCTGTAATCTGTTTCATACTTTACATTGATATGTTGCCGTACAGCCTTACATGTTTCCCCAAAAGTGCAAACACCTTAATGGTTCAAAACTATCTTCTCTTTTGTATCCTCCACACAGAGGGCCACGTTATTTGTATTGGATGTAAGCAAAGTTGTCTCCTGCTTTGTGAGAAATCTTCCCACCAACCAGCCAATCTTTCAAGTACATGGTTTTGTTACTCTCTAAAGTATAAAATTGAATAGTATTATTGTTTTGTGCAATATCTTGGCCCCATAACAGTCAACATTTGTATGATTACAAGAGTAGTATGTAAGAAAGAATGTGTGTGTATGTGTGTGTGTGTGTGTTTTGTTCCCTGAAAATGTTGACACTTCAGACATGATTTATTTATTTATTTATTTATTTTTTGTAGAACTGGGGATTGAACTCAGGCCCTTGTGCTTGCCAGGGAAGCACTTATTCCACTGAGACATCTCCCTGGCCATGATTTATGAACATAGTACCTGGGAGTAAGTAAGCAATAGAAAGCAGGATTCCAGCCTGGGGAGACAGCTCAGTGGCATGAGCACCTGCCTGGTAAACACAAGATCCCTGAGTTCAATCCTTGGTACCACAAAAACAAAGCAAATCAAAACAAAACGAACAGGATTCCATCATTTCAAATCTCTTAACATTTGTTTTATGTGTGTGTGTGTGTGTGTGTGTGTGTGTGTGTGTAGGATCTCACTACACAACTCAGACTCGTAATGGTCCTCCTGATTTCTGCCTCCCCAGTGCTGGGATTACAGGCATATGCCACTACACCCAGACTCCATCACTGGCTGAGTGCACCTGGGGCTGGGGCTGGCACTGCATATGGTGCCAAGGATCGAACCCTGGTCCCTGCGCTTATCTAAGCAAGCGCTTAGTTTGCTGAACTCAAATCTGTTCTAAACTGCTTTAATTTTTTGTTCTGAGACAGTCTTTCTATGTTGGCTGGCCTTTAAAATGCAGTGATCCTCCTGCCTCAGACTCCCAAGTGCTGGGATTACAGGCTGCCCACCATACCTAGCTTACAATTTAATTTTTTAAAGTATTTTTAAGAAATTGAAAAGGTATTTTTTACATTACAATGCACCCAGCCAGGCACAGTGGCACACACCTATAACCCAGGCTCTCAGGGGCCTGAGACAGGAGAACGGCTTTGAGTAGGAGGCCAGCCTACCTACAGAGTGATACTTTGTCTCAAAATAAATAAATAAATAAAATGCATCTTTCAGGGGCAATCTGGCATTCTTCATAACCTCCCCCATTTTCCCATCTCCAACAACCTAGATAATTTATTTTTTTTATTTTACTTTTGTTTTATTGAAGTACAAACAGCGATGAGACAGTTTTAAGACACCTTGACAAGATGGACTTGATAAATTAATACACTGCAAACTGTTTTCATAATGTTTTGGTATCACAGAAGGTGCATACATGATATTATACTTACAGACATTATTATACCATATGTCTCTTATCAGTAAATTGAGACTGTAGCTGTTTGCGTATCTTATTTTTTATACCTGAATTACTTCAAAGATTCAATAATTAATACTTTCTACCTTGTTATTTTCCTAGTGGTTGTCCATAGTACTAGAAGCCGACATAATATCCTGTCCAACCACCATTAGTGCAAATCATGCCTCTCATAGAATTATGTAGAAGCACGGCGTTATCTATCCCAAATGTACTGTCCATACACACACATCATGATTCTTCCATTTTATACCCCTTCCGTGCTCTACACCTGTCAGAGATGGGCACTCCATTATCATTCAACTAACTTAGGTACTTGAACTCAACAACACAATCCAACACAGTCCAGTATTCCACAACAATAGTGAGTTATCCGAAGATGTTGTTGACCATTAGCTATTTACAGCTCAACTTAATATTATGGCCCCGTGGTGTATACTTCATTTTTATACTTTTCTGCTGGATGGTTAAGACCTACATAGAGCAAGACTTATATACCAACACATGAACTTTATATTTCTTATGAGGTCAGTGAAGTTCCCTCAGGGTTTTTCTTGTAGTCCTGTACATTATTCTGTAGATCCTTTGTCTGTGTCATCCATGTGGATGAGTCACAGCCAATGCTTGACAAGTTTGCTCTCTGTGAGAGCCTGAGAGAAAGTTTTCTCTCCATGTGACTCTCCCCAGGCACACTATAGAACTTCGATCTCTTTCCTCTGTGGCTCCATAATCTCCTTGTTCAGAGAATTTAGAGCTCAACTGAGTTTCATGATGTTACAGTACAGGTTCTCCTATGTCCTGAGTCTTCGCAGACCTTGAAAGGCTAGGGCCAAAATGTTGGCTGGCCTTGTGGCTCTTCTATTTCTCCAACTTTGATCTGTGAACTTAGGTTGTGAACCAATCAGAAGAAAAGCTGAACCTAGATTATTTTGAAGGAAATAATGCTCCAGATCAATCCTGCTGCAAGTACTTTTAGTGCAGTGAAAGTCTCCAAAAGAAGGGGACTCTTTCCAAACATCACTTTCTCAAAAGCAACAGCGTTTGCCTAGTACCTAAATATACCCCATGGGTGGGTTCAGGAATCTAGAACCAAAGGATTATCCTAGCAATGTCCTCTAATCTTTTATTCTTTTTTTTTTTTTTTTTAAGAATGCCTTTCTTTTTTTTTTTTTTTTTTTTTTTTTTTTTTTTTTTTTTTTTTTTTTTTTTTTTTTTTTTTTTTTTTTTTTTTTTTTTTTTTTGTCTTTTTGAGACTTTATTGTTTCTCTTTGGGTTTTGTCTTGTTTCTCAGACCTACACTGTCAAAGGTTTATGTGTTGTAATTGAATAACTTGTCCAGTATCAGCAAAGGATCTTCTTACTTTCTTTCTTTTTCTTGTTAGTTTTCTTAGCCTTTATCTTTAAATGAAAACTGAAGAATTGTTATGTGGCAAAAGCAACCATGTCCAAATGAAGCACAGCTCCAAAGCTGGCCGACAGAGGCTGTGGAAATGCCGAGTCACTGCTCCGCTGCTGGGCCGCCAGGCACTGCCTGGGTGATAAGGAGCCGGTGCCCCAGCTGCCCATAAACACCTCAGCAGTCACAGAGCTCACCACCTCCAAAGCACTCTGCAGCAAATGGGAATTGAAAAGGTAGAATGTTAGGTCTGAAAATAGGGTGGGTTTTGTTTTGATTTGGCTTTTCTGAGACAGAGCCTCAGTAAGCAGCACAGTAATCCTCCTGTCTCAGCCTCTTCTGTGGGATTAAAGGAGTGAACCACTTCACCTGGTGTCCTTTCTTTATTCCAATTAAAGAACTTGTCAGGCAGGTACTTGTGCCCCTAAGCTATATTGCGTACCCTGTAATTTTTAATTCTAAGCCTTTAAGGCCTTTTTATTTTCAAGGTTCATCCATTCCATTCTCTTCAGTGCATTTGTAAAAACAACAACAACAACAAAGATACCAACCCAGACTTCTGCTTCCATTTCTCACTTCTTAGCTTCCCCTCTAAAAATACTCAAGTTCCCTTTTTTGCTGTTTTTTGATGCAGTCTCGCTATGCAGGCCAGCTTGGTCTTGACTCACTATGTAGCCCAAACCGGCCTGGAACTCATGGTGATCCTCCTGCCTCAACCTCCTGAGTGCTGAGATTACTGGTGTGAGTCTCCACACCTGGCCCTAAATTCCTTTCGTTTTGTTTTAGGATAAAAAGAAACATGTAGCCCTGAGTAATAACCACCAGGTACTAATAGAAATGGTAAGAAGAGGCCATAGGACAGTGATGCTGGAGTTAAGAACTGGGATAGAAAGGCACAAGCTGCCCTTGCCCTCTCAGCCTGTGAGCAAGGACAGTGAACCATAGGCAAGTGAGAAGGTGTAGGCGCCGCGCAGGCACAGTAAGGAGCAGCTTTTATTTTTGTTGTAAAGACAGGGAGGAGTCACCTGTCATCATCATAATTTTACCACCAGAAGAGATTTCCTGTAGTAAGCAAGCCTGTGCTGTGAAGGTCACACCTCTTGCAAGGTAGCTATTTCCCTCTCTCTGAAAGTTCAGGAAACTTGAAAATCATGTACGACATGGTCCTGTGGATAATCAGTTCCAGTAAGACAATCCGGTGGCAAATGAACTCAACGGAGATTAATCTGAAACTGGACTCTGATCCCCCAGTGATCCAGCGGGTGTAGCCCAGTCCCTGCTTGGCCCCGCCGAAGAAAAACAAGCCCGAGTCTATCTCCCCTGCGATCTGGCTGGAGAGGATCTCAGCTCTGAATGGGGCCTGAGCTGGTGCGTGTTTAACAGCACTAACCCAGGAGCTTGGGCTGGGGCCTCACCCACCAACAGTGGGCAGCAGACTTGGGAGGATGGAGTCCTGGTCTTGTAACTGCCTTTCTAGTCCAACTTGCTTTAAAAAGCTTCCTCTCCTGTTTGGTCTCTCTCAGATAAACGCAAAAGCTAAACAAGCAAAGCATAATACTGAGAGTATTATACATAGTGGAAGAAATTGCTTATGTTACTAAAGCATTCTTCAGTCTAAACAATTAATTACAGTGTTTCTTTTCTATTGTGCCTTCCTGCCTGTTAGAATCCAGAGTGTGAGGCTGAGGCTCAGGGCATAGCTCAGGGGTATAGCATTTGCCCAAGATGTATGAGGCCCTGGCTTCAATCCCCACCACCTCAAATAAAATAACTTTTTTTTTTTTTTTTTTTTTTTTGTCTTTTTGAGACAGGGTCTCATTATGCAGTTCAGGCTGGCCTTAAGCTCACTTTGTAGCTCAGGCTGGTCTCGAACTCACAACAATCCTCCCGCCTCAGCCTCCTGAGTGCTGGGATTACAGCTGTGGGCCACCACGCCCGGCCCTAAAATAACAACTTTTAAAAATTGTGATTCCAACACTAGGGAGGCTGAGGCAAAAGATCTATAGAAGTTTGAGGCCAGCCTAGGCTACATAGTGAAATCCTGTTTCAAAACCCCCCAGATAATCCAGAACTTTCTCCAAGCACCTTTCCATTAGTCTTCCAATCTTGGAAGTAAAGGAAGAGAGAACTCCAGTGAAACTGTTTCCCTAACAACATGCTGTGCTGTTATAGTTGTAGAGCACTCTGAGACTTGCTGTGGTATTGTAGGTCAGCCTTGCACAAGATGCTGCAAAACAGAGGCAGGAGGATCACTGAGAGTGAGGGACTGAACTACATTTCAAGATCCTGTCTCAAAAGCAAAAACATCTCCTTCTAGCACAATGGCCCTATAATCCCCATCTGCTCAGGAGGTGGCAGTAGGGATTGCAGTGATCCTCCTGCCTCAGCCTCCCAAATGTGGGGATTATAAAAGACATCAAGTATCCTCTTTCTGCTCTTGTTCCTGTGATTGACATTTGACTGTTAGCCTCTCAGGCTCCTAAATTCCTGGAGAGTGCACGCTGACCGCTTTTGTTAATAGGCCAGGTGCAGAGACCTATGCTGCCATGGCCCGGAAAGGGGAGAAAACGCAGAGACTGATAAGATGTCACAACTTTTAGGAGGGAGGGAGAGGAGGAAGGAGAGCCAGAAGGGAGATTTGCCTTCCAGGGCAATAAACAGTAGGATTAAGGAGAAGGCCCTCAAGGATGGACGCCGAGCCGCCCCTCCGCGTCCACACGGCCCTCCCCGCCAAGCGAGCCCGGTGCCCGGCACATCCTGCTTAACAGGGGCTGTGGTCTTCAGGCCTCTTCTTTGGAGCCGAACTGGACTCGCTCTGTAAGGGAGCAGGGCTTGGATCCCATCCACGCGTTTCCAGCACCCGAGGCTTCCGCACTCCCAAATCCTCCCGCGCCCCAAGCCGGGGCCCGCCAAACCCGAGCCCTGAGCATGCGATCCCACCCCTCGGGAAGCCGGGGCCCAGGCCCCACCTCTGCGCGCAGCCACCCTCCGCCGCAGAGACCGGCACGCGCAGGCGCAAGGGCGCGCGCTGGGGGCGGGGCCTGGGCGCCCTATAAGTAGGGCCGAGGGGGCGGTGCTCAGCCGTCGCGGCGCCGCTGCTCGCTCGGCGCGGCTTCTGGCAACTGTGTTTTGCGTGCGCGCGCCGCGAGCGTCTCTCTCTCTCTCTCTCTCTCTCTCTCTCTCTCTCTCTCTCTCTCTCTCTCTCTCTCTCTCTCTCTCTCTCTCTCTCTCTCTCTCTCTCTCCCCCCTGCTCTCCTGCTGAGGCAGCAGCGGCGCGGAGCTGAGGAGGCGACGGGATCCATGGAGAGCGGCAGACGCCGGGACAGCAGCGGCGCTCTCCTCCCGGCACCCAGGCTCCAGTGACCCGCGTCCCGCTCCGCGTCCTAGCGGCCGAAGGCCCCGGGGCTGACCGGCCTCGCCGCGCCTCGTGCGCCGCCGCCCCGACTCGTCCTCGCCCCGCTGCCCGGCGGAGTGGCGGCGGCCCGCCGGCACCCGCCTCTACAATGGAGTTCAAGCCCAACCAGACGCGGACCTACGACCGCGAGGGGTTCAAGAAACGGGCGGCGAGCCTGCGCTTCCGCAGCGAGCAGGAGGACGAGGTGTGGCGGGTGAGTAGCAGTCGGTGCCCAGACCAGTGCATCGTGCCAGGAGGAGGAGTGGAGCCTGAGGAGGAGCCTGGCGGCGCAGCCGAGAGGGAAGTTTATGAGGGGGCAGGAGGCAGAGGCAAATTGGGCAGGCTCCTAGGAACATTTGAGCAGAACCAAGGCCGAAAGCACAGAACATATGTTTATGTTCTTACAGTCACAGAAATATGAGAAGACTGGGAAGATTCTGTTAATATAGGAAGGAAGAGAGAGTGGTTCAAAGTAGAAGATGCAATCAAAGTGCTGCAGTGTCACAAGCCTGTACACGCAGAGCATCTGGAGAAACTAAAGCTGAGTTGTTCCCCAACCAATGGGAACTCCACAGTGCCCTCCCTTCCAGATAACAATGCCTTGTTTGTGGCCACCGCACAGAGCCCCGGGTTGCCCTCCAGGGTGAGATAGGCAGAGTCCAGGACCTCCCCAGCGCACCACCGGCTCCGCCTCGGGAGAGGCTTCCGCACTCACCGTCCTTGGCAAACATCTGAATGGTGCTCGCAACCTGTCTGAATTTGCCATGCAGGGATTTCAAACAGTTTGCATGTTTTTTGGATGCTTTCAAATCTTTAAAAAAAAATAGTGTAAGAATATTTTAATAAGCCAAAGCCATGTGAAATTTTTTTTGGGTGCCTTAAATGTACCCCCCCATGTTACTTTGGTTACCATTTAAAAAAGAAACAAAACCAAAAAAACTCCCAGTATTTTCAGTCTTTTTTGTCCACATAAGCAGTGCTGTTTATTTTGTCAGAGATCAAATTACTCAATGGGTATATTCTCCCTAAATTGTTTACTCATTTGCAGCATTAACTTACTCAACAAATCTATGATTTGAGTTAAAATACTTTGTTAAGATCCATCCATCCCAATTCAAAAATTTCAGATTTGTTCATATTTCATTATGATCCTATTTGACAAAGTACTTTCAATTTGCTATTTTGGGAATCCTGTCAGCTCATTTGTCTTGAGTCAAATGAGTTGTCACATATTTTGTCACCTCAACCAGATAACCGTTATTTCCCCCTAAAAGTCAATAGTAGTTTAAAAACACAAAACTCATGTTAATTTTTAGGGAAATATTGTTAGTGAAATGCACGTAGTACATTGTCATGAAATTTGTATTACATGAAATTTATTTAGCATGCTCAGTTGCCAGTTCCTTTTGTTTATAATCTCTCTTTACATAAAAATTACCTTAAAACTGTTTCCCTTAGTGTAAATTCCCCCTACAGCAGTTCAGTTTAACCTAGTGACACCTCCCCAATTATACTCTTACCAGACAGGACTGGCATCTCACCTTTGGTGCCAGCAGGTGATGGCTGCGTCCTATTGGAGGCCAATGGCCTTACCCTTCAGCTCTACAGGCTTTTTGGTAGTAGGGCATCTCTGAATATTGGGGACTGGAACATAATTAAGGATGATCTTGGATTAGTCTCCATACTCAGAATCGGGTGTCCCATTCTAAGGTGTGTACATAAATACCCTGTCTGAACCTCCCGTTTCCCCCTTCAGGTTAGAGGTGAGGGAGGAGGAAAAAAGCCTTTACGATTTGGGGCTAGCAGAGCTGAAGAATTTTATATATGGATAATACCTTTGTAAATATACAGCTGGTGGGCACGAAGTAGAAGTTAATATTTGCTTTATAAATTGTTTATCTTTAGAGATAAAATTGCTGCTAAAAATTGGTGCCATTTTGAAACAGATCTTGTGTCATAAAGGCAGCTGAATTAAATATAAATGCTATTTCACAGGTCAGTGCTGTCAAAGAAGTAGAGAAACTTTCAGCCAGTGATGTTCCATTCTAAATTATGTAGTGTGATCAGACACGGTCATCTAGAATTTTTATATTTTTCTTTGTACAGAGGCTATGTATATTTTTTTAATGTTTTAAATCCCATATATCAACATTTTCTATCAATCACTAATAGACTGATTTTCTCAGTACTCTGAAATTTCTTTATATACTCAACAGAGAAACTGGATTGTTTGTATATGAGGCTGCTTCCACCTGAAATGCTGTCACAAGAACTTAGGGAGATTTGTACATGGTATTGTTAGGTAATAATGCATGAATTTGTTTTATAAAATCTTGGACTATTGTATTTGACATGTAAAAATGTACAGTTTGTCAGCCATCTCTTAAGTTAGACTATATATATTGTATAATTTCTTTGGTCAGAAACATTTGGACTGAGCAGTACCACTTGGGTCAGGATCTTCAGTGCCATTTAGCAAACCCAACTGTTAGGCTATGCAATTAGCAAAAATTTGTATACAACAGAATATACTTTTCACACATGAATTCCATGAGGCACTCTTCTGGAATCCAGTCTAGCAGAATCAGGGGAAGTCCTAAGGAAGTTCAGAGAGAAAGCCAGTACTTTCAGGCCTGAATAGGTGAATCTGCTAAGGAATAATAGTATCTACTATCCCACCTCTCCAAAGTTTACTGTGTTTACACTGTCCTTTGTGTGGAATAGCTGAAGAAAAATTGGCAGCTAAATTTCAGTTTCATGTGCCCCTTATACAAACAAAATAAGCAGTTTTCTGTAACTTGACTTGTAGAGAAGTAGGAACTGCCCTGCATCTTTCTATAAAGCCATTTTCCAACCAAGCACAGGACATCTGTTTGCTGTCTGTCAGTCACACCATTGTATAAAGCAGAAACACTGAAGGGGAGAAGTGATGTTGTACACAATTTGCTTTGCATGGTCTCATCTGAGATAATTGGTGTAAGGATCTTGACTTTTTTATATTTGGAAACAAATAAAAAAGGAAATGTAAAAAAAAAATAGAGTCTGATCTATGTAATGAGACCCTGTAGACCCTGTACTAGATGTATTTTTAAAAATTCTTTTCAAAATAATAATGATACAATTTTGAGGAAATCCTCAAAATTTAAGAAGTCTAAAATATAATAGACTTCTGTGCTCATTCTTCAAGACATGAGGAAATTTCTTACATATGTTGCGTTAATGTCTTATGTGTTTTGCTGAAATCTTAGCTACTGCTTTGGTAAAGAAGTAATCACTTCCTTGACACTGTGATTGTTAAATCAAAACATTCCACAAAGTTTCTCTACCCAAGCAAGAATTTATTTTATTGTAAATGTCATATTCTGTCAGTACTACAAATCTCTTCACTAATATTTTGCTTGAACTGAAATGCAATTCCTAATAAATAAGGTGGATGTTTTACAGATTTTTCAACCATCAGATCTTTTTAGACCTGTTGCTATATTATACCATTTATTAATGTGATACTATGTTACAACCAATCTCAGTGTAGAAATTTAATATATAATGGAATTTAAGAAGTGATTTCTTTTTGTTGCAACAAGTACCATGGTGAAAAACAATTAAAAAGTTAGAAACATGATCAGTTGAAGCATATCAGCCTTTTTTTTCATTTACAAATGTACAATCTATTTAGCAATTTGTTCTGGAGTTTGATGGAACAGCTTGCCTGTATGCTATTCAGCATATTGGGATGATGACAGATTGAGGGAGGGTAGAATCTCTAAAACGATTCCTCACTCATACTTAGCATTTGATATTGTCTGTCACCTGACATGGGAGCAAGAATAGCTACACATGGCCTCCCCAAATGATGACTGGGGAGGTAGAGAGAAGGAAAGAGAGGGGCAGAGAGAGGAGCTGTCTGGCTTTGAAATTTCCAGAGTAATCTGTTGTTTGAAGCAGTCACAACGTCCTGAGGCAAATAACCAGAGAAAACACAGACTCTATCATTTTATGAGGTGTGAGGTAGTCTTGAATGAGCATGCAGTATTGGAAACATTATTCTAGTCATTTTAGTACAATTCCTGAAATGCTTGAACAACCATTTGTAATTATTTTCATCCAAGACCTAAGTAAATGATTAATCTAATATTTATACTTTTAGAGTGTACCTGGCTGAATCCAAACCTTATGCTAAAGAACAATATATCAGTTGTGATCAATGAAGTATCATAAAGGAAACAGAAAACTTCCAAAATACAGAGACATCGAGGAGGGAGATGTCTTGCTTTACCCTTCCATTCAAAACTACTATGATGAACGCCAACATGAGGGGCCCTGGTCAACTAGACTTGCATGTAAGGCCTGTTTCTCAGTTATTACTTCTCACAAAAGGGATCATGCCTTTCAGGATAATTTTTCTGAGGAATTGCAGAATAAAAATAATACCAAAAATAAAGCACACATGATCAGTATGAAAATAGGAGTTGGTGATTTCTGTTCTCTCCAGAGAACTCCTACTCTAATCATAAGACAAGGTGAGAACAATAAAAGATCAAAGAAGATCAGAAAATGCGTTACTCAAATATTTTATATGTTTGTATGTTTGTTTATGAGAACAGATTACATTACTGGTTCAGGCTGATCTTGAACTCACTATGAACCCAGGCTGGCTTTGAACTTTTAGCAATCCACTCTCATTAGCCTCCTGAGTCCTGGAACTATAGGCACGTGTCACCAACCCCAACTAAATATTTTCTAGGTTATCAGGAGGGCTATTAGAAATATAACAGAATTACTCCAAGTTTATATTCTACATCAAGAAATTAGCAAATTATGAGTTAGGTGTTTTAGGATTAAGCAAATAGACCTTGATGATAAAGATTTAAAATTATACAGTATTGGTCTAGTAATTTATTTGATGTCTCTATATGCAAAGATAAATATTTAAAAGCAAACTGTAAGGATTTTACTATATAAGTATATGTATCTATAGATAGATACAGACATGTAAGGAGACTCCAGCTGGAAGAGTGATTTATACAACTCTTCAAATGAAACGATTCCCTTTGGTGATGGCCCACCCTTCCTAGAATGCAGTTTGAGATTAAAGCAGATTACCAAGAGCAACAATTGAGCAGGATCTCAAATAATTTATTCTTATGTATGGTTGCTTCAGCCTCTGTTCTCTTCCTCCCTGGTAGATTATTTAGATTAGAAAAACTTGAGTCTTGCAACAGACCACATTGTCTCTCCTGGGACCTTCCCTTGACATCTATATGAATTTCTCCCTGGGTGTCCTTCTTTTTTCCTTTATCTTTTCTTTCCATTTCAATCAATAAAAAGCCATAGAAGGTTCAAAGAGGTGCTTTTCTAACTAAGACTGTTCCACATCGAGAGGATCTAGTGAAGGCAGTTCCCGTTTGTCTTTTTTGGAGTTTAAACTGGACATTGATTTTGAGTGACCTCTCCTCCTTTGCATAGCACCATGGTCATTAACTGTGATGGTTATTTACATATAGCATTAAAATATCTGAAAAAGCACAATATGCATAGAAATGCATATTATTAGCATGTAAAAAGTCATGTAGATATAATGCTTACATAAGTTTAAATTGTATAAAAATGTGAGCAAACATATGTAAGAGTGATTGATTCATTGTTTTTCCCTTTTCAAGAGTCTTCTTGCTTTAGTCCCACCTTGACATAGAGGTTTTACAATCACAAAATAACCTGCTGCACACTGAGAATCCCCTAGGAGGCTCAGGGACTCAACTGCAGAGCGCGTGCACGTGAGCTGTCACGCAGCTCTCAGAACAGCCCCGTTGCCAGCCAAGAGCAGCAGGATGAATGATCCTTGTTGGCATCACATAAAGGAGAAGCACTGCTCAAGACCACACTGTCTTGTTTTGGTTTTGGTTTGGGTTTTGATTTTCATGTGGCCAAGGGTCCTGCTGTTTAGTGTAAGAGGACGGCCTTGAACTCACTTACATAGCCCAAGCTGTCCTCAAACTCATGGCGATCCTCCTTACCCAGCCTCCCGAGCACTGGGATGATAGGCAGTGCACCAACACACTCAGTGCTGGTTTTATATTCATGAACTGTGATCAAGTGAAATGAAACAATAACTTTTAGGTGCCTCATTTGTTAAGTCACTGAAACAACGACTGTAAGTTGAATATTTGATCTTTCATGAAAAGGATCTTGAGTAATTCCTTAGACGACAGTAACGAGGTAAAGGATTTGTTATTGTCTTTCAGAAATACAGAAATGTCTGAAGTTCAGAAAATAAATATTTTTAAAAACCTGCATGATATTGATTTGCATATGCAACTCAGAAAGTGCTAGTTTCCTTTGAGCAGTTATTTACATAATCTGCTTTAGAAGGGTAAGAAACAATTAGAAGACCTAGCCAGAATACCGTTTAGTTGAGAATATCTACAAACCATTTTTCAGATGGAAAGTTTTAAATATATATAAAAATGAACTTATGTTCAGTTTCCTTGGAAATCGCATCCTTTTTCATGCAGTTACTCCTCATTAGTTCTCTGACCTTAAATAAATTATATGGTTTCTCTGAGCTTCTAATTTCCTCACCATTAAAAATAGGTATAATAACTCTGGACTTCAAAATATTATTTTTAAATAAGTAAATTCATGCATAGCAGCTAGCAGATTTTATGATTTTTCTAAGTGATAACTGTAATTATTTATCATGAGTATTTATATATGTCAATTAACTAACAGATCAGTCATTTTCATTTGCTGCAATGTACTCTCTGATGATCATTGCTAAAGAAATTTGATACCATACAGCTTATTTACAAATTTTTGGATGTATTTCTGCCTTCAAAAAGTTAAAATTTTATATACACCAATATTTGAATATCTGTATGTTGAACACATCATAATAATGGATAGTAGTACCAACATATCTTCTATCTGACTTAATATTTTAGTCAATTTAACAGATTTTAGATTATTGAATCTTGTATTTTAATACAAGAATTTCCTTCTTCATAAAATACACAAATAATTCATTAATAAGACATCTTTATATAGTACATTTACTAAAAAACTTCAAAAGAAAAATCTGAATATAATTTACAATGATATAAAAATCTAATTTAAGACCATCAAGACATTTTAGAATTAAACTGCCCTGCAATTTATGTTACATTAAAACCTTACTGAATGTCAGATTCCAGGGTAAATTTGAACAGAAATTCTTTATGATTTGATATGTATTAATTATAAAATATAAGACACAAAATTTTTCCATCAGGAAACTTGTCACTGATGCTGTAACACATAGCTAAAGATTAAGACAGAGTTTAGACATCGATAGTATATATATTTTTTTATCCTTGTATTTTCTTTTTTTTTCTTTTTTTTGCAGAACCAGGGATTGAACTCAGGCCCTTGCACTTGACAGGGAAGCACTTATTCCACTGAGCCATCTCCACAGCCCCTATCCTTATTTTTTAATTTGCATGTACTATTATTGAATTAGCATGACATATTTTTGGAAAATAGTTACTATCCTTACACTGAAAGAAATTTGAGCATTACCAATATATAGTAAACTATTTGAAGCATATAAGGATGATATGAATTAATAAAAAACGCCACTGAAAATATCAAGCCAGACAAATTGTACTGCCAGAAAAGTCTGTGTGCACATCCACATGTGTGTAATTCATTCTTAACTGTTTTATATTCTTGATGCTGTTTGTCATTGCTTTTCTGAAAGTGAAATATTAAATTTGTGGAAGAAAAATCTAAACATGCTACTTTGATGTTTTATACAAGGATATATTTAACATTATGATATTTACTTCATGAAGCCTTATATTTTACCTGAAAGAACCCTTCTTGGTAACTTTGAGAAATACAGTGTTTAAGGAGATGTTTAGAATTTTTCTTTTTACTGCTCCATGCCAAAGAAGATTATAAACCTCCTCAAGAGAATTGATTCATTTGAGATGATAATCCTTACCCCTTTTCTTTCAGTTTAGTTGAAATCTTCTAAAGAAGAGGTCTGTAGTATTTACAAAGTTACAAAAAAAATGCTTTCTAAAAACATATCATAACAGTGATAGAGTTAAACAAACACTATGGAAAATGAGAAAATATGGAAGCTGTCAGTGTAAAGTTAAACTGTGAGAAACAAATGCATCTTGGAAGAAAAAAAACAAATTTGAATTCCTGCAGATACTATACAAAGCAGGTCAATAGATAAGAGGCTATAGGTTGAGTGGGCTGAGGAACTGTTGGCACCAGGCTGGAGGACGAGGCTGTTGGGTCAGGTTGGAAAGTAAGCAGGTGGAGAAGTCCTCAGAAGGAACCACGCGTCCCTCTGTCCTCTATGAGACAGCCCCGCCAGTTATTCGTGACTCTGTCCTGCAGCTTTCTAGAGGTTCAATTTACAGAGAATCGGAAGCCTAGAAATCTCAGAGTGGGGAAAGCAAGCCCTGCGAAGTAAGCAGAAAGCTGATTCTCTTCAGCGGGATTTGCTTCTCCAGAGCCACACTGGCAAGCACACCCCTCAGGCTGAATCCTACCCCCCTGAGCGCGGGAAGGGCTTCTCTGGTGAGACTGAGTCTCCTGGGAGAACAATAAACACGGGTGCTCGCGTGAGGGGTCACACTAGTGCGAAGCCTTCTACCAGCAAAATGTGTCCCTTCTTAGTGTCTCTATTCTTAGTGTTGTAAACAACAACGAAACAAAAGAGAACGAAACAAAAATCTCACAACTCACTGGATAAGAGTAACAAATAGAGGAGGTCAGGAGCCTGAAAAAATACAAATCGAAAAATCTTTTTCAAAATTAACTTTAATGCACTTAAAATGTAGATGCTGGTGAAAAAAGTGCATAAAAATCTTGGGAGGGTCCAGGGAGCACGCTATCTGTCCGCTGCGAATATTTTTAAGAGTAATTTACAAGAGTGGCTAAGGCATCTCTGCCTTACCAATGTCGTGAAATCTGGGCCTTTGCAAGGTCTAAGGACATCAAAAACAAAAACGCAAAACCATTTCCTAAGACCTAGGAGAGCTATAAATGGAGGAGGCTGCTAGCAGATTCAAGCCGCATCCTTGGAAAATGGAAAAATGTTCACAGCCAGCCCACAGCTGACTGGAAGGGTAAGGAGAGCAGCAGCCACTTCCGCCCCCATCTGCTGCCTCCACACTTGGTCTGCGCTGCCTACGCGTCCTCCGATCTCCTCCCCTGCTGCTGCAGGAACGCCAGCCAGGACCAGCTGGGGTGAAGTGTGTACGGATTACCCCAAGGAGTAGGCTGCTAGCACACGCTCAGGAGACGTCGAGAGAGAGAATCTAAAGGGGTAAATAGAAAGAGGCTAATAAGAGAAGAAAATACACCATGAAACAAGTACAGAATGCTGTTTCATACAAACTAAAATAGATATTTTATGTATATGTTGAATATACATATACATTAAAATGAAGTGTACGGTGATTCTTCTAGGATATAAGGAAAACTTATATCCAATTTCGATTTTTAAAATCATACAACTCTACATTTCAAGTGACAAAGTAATAATTAGTTTGCTGTGTTTTTCAGCTTTAGAAGTCTTTTTATTCATTTTATTACTAAACGTTCACTCTTCATGCTGTTCACAATCATCTTGGGGAGTGATTGTATACACATATTATGGCTTGGTTTTATTTTCTTTGTTCTGACCCATGCCAGTGTGCAGAAAATTCAAAATCTACAGATTATCACCAATGGAGGACTTTAGGATTACTGTTCATATGAAACCACACTCCACATTTTCTCCAATTTCTAACTACTCCCTCTTTTCCTTTGTAGGTTAAAGCTGTGTGTGTGTGTGTGTGTGTGTGTGTGTGCCAATGTTAGCATATAGTATGGTGTGTGTGTGTGTGAGTGTGGGGTGTGTGTGGGATGTGTGTATTTGTGTATCTGTTATGGTGTTATCTATTTCTTTCATCTTGTTAACAATCACTCTTGATAGTTATTTCCTAATATATTCATGCATATATATAAATAGATACATAGATAATAAGTAATACAAGTGTATGCATAATGAAGAAAAATTCTTAGCTTTTGAATTATTCAGAGTATAAAGGTAATATTTTAAAACTCTGGTTTTATTTTTGTATTAGTTGATCATTTGATTCAATCCCCAGTACCAGGAAAAAAAAAAAGAAAGAATAAAGAAAAGTTGGAGAGTTGGCCAGATAGTTCAGTGGACTAAAGCATCTGATTAGGCAATCGATGCCTGGTGTGCTGTGCCTGCCCCATCCCTGGGGCACACTGAGATAGCAACTAAGACTGGGTATGGTGGCACATCCCTATAATCCCAGAGGTTGGGAGGAAACAGGAGGATCACTGAGTCCATCTAGTAGTAAGATGCTGTAGACCCTGTAATACATACATACATACATACATACATACATACATACATGCATACATATATACATGCATCAATCAGTCAATCAATCAATAAGAAAAGTTGGTAGGCTTCAAGTGCAAATCCAACTTGTGCAAGCTATCAAATGCTGGTCTGGCCATCAGACTAACTTGGGAATGGTTCTCCTCTAAATCTTTAGTATTTGTATGATGATGGTGCCTACCTTGGTGAATAACTGGAAGCAGAAGTACTGTTATCTAAGCCAACATGACCAGATGTAATATCTGTTCTCATTATTTTAATTTTTATCTTGCTCTGTTTCTTACTTTGATCTACAGAGAAACAAGAGCTGATAACTTACACTGAAAGTAAATATTTGAAACTGAAATATCATAACTAGAAAAGCATAGAACAGTTTAAGTCCGGATTGTTTAGAGTTTGGGGTCAAAAAAAAATGTTGTATTATTTGTCTTGCGTCTGGCGTTTGGAAGGAGAGAGTAATATGCAAAAGTAAATTCCAAAAGCTTTGCTTTGTTCTGTTTAATGAGACATAAGTCTCTTACTGAATTTTCAAGATGGCTTCATGTCTTCATTTTGTTATTTTATGTGAATTTTGAATATTACAAAATACTGACAGAAAGGGAAAGAAAAATTTAGTTCTTATTCAAATTTTTAGCAAAATAACTATAAGCTTACAGTTAGGTATTCCCTTTACTGGCAATCCATAATTGAAGTTTCTAATCAGCAGAAGTGACTGAATTTGGTAATATGCTTTTATAATATGTAATGACACAAATTTGAAATCATCTTATGGGAATTTGGTGGTGTTAAGATAGTTTAGCCTTCGTGGTCAGGCTTGTCTTCCACAGAAGGTACTAAGAAATAAATGTAAGCAAATTTTGCTGTTTTCCAAAACAATTACAACTTAATAAGTGAATCTTATTTTGCAAAGTCACAAACTTCTAAGGAAGATTTAGGATCCACGTCTCTGAACCTACTTCAATTTGAAGTAGAATAACTTCATCTTGTGTTTCTCTGAAAAATCAGAAATTTATTGAAGGATTTAAACACACTTATCTCTAGGATTAGCCTAATACAACACATTTGATTTCTTCAATAGCATTTTTTTCATTAGACCTCTGAGTGGTTAGCCTTTGTGCTTGAATAGTTCTACTATACCGCTTGATTTGAAGCCCAAACTGAAGGCTGCATAAAAACACTGAAGCATGGCTTTCGAAAAACATTTCCATGCCAACATACCCACGGTGGGCAGAGTTCTTAATTATATTCTCTCCTAATATTCTTTATAGATTCCATTATGATTTCAAGTAACATAATGTATCCACATCTTTTAAAAATCCTTAAAATGATGCCATAAGGAAAATAACTTATGAAAACCACTAATTTTCCTATTTGCGAAAGTCTGTTAGCTTTACCTGAGAGTTCAGTCTAAAGCGCTAGCTGTTACAACTCATGTCATGTTTTCTAGTTACTGAAGCAAAGCTGTCCTAAATGAAGACAAAGTAGAAACATTATGCCTGTCAAGTGAAATTACCGGAATCCAATAGAGGCTGCTATTGTTTTAGCACCAAATTTCAAGGCCTTGTATGCACGATCTGTTTCATTGCAGAAACCTATTCCCATAGGAATATTTTTTTTCACAATAGCCAAAAAGTATTTTGTTTCAGTCACCTATGTACAATGATGGCATTAACAATCTGAATCCAAAAGATACCTTCAAATCAACATTGTCATCAATATCCATGTATCCAAGATGGTAACAGTACCCTGTAGTCACACAGGAGTTATGATGGCATTTCCTATGAAAGAAAGCAAGACCATAGGTATGCTTTAGAATTTAAAGTGTTATGGAGTTGGATCATATCACAAATAAAGGTCATCTAAAACAGATTACATGGAAATTTTTTTAAAACTGTCAAAATTATAATCTTAAAGGAATTTAATTAAAATATGATTCTACATGATGCATTGAGACAGAAGCATTTTCAAGAGAAGTTTTATTTCTCTTCAAAACATAATATGCTTGGCTTTTGTATCTGCCATTCACTGTGTAACTGCAACAAAAATGTATATTGTCACAAATGCGCTTAAGAGGAAGAACATTCCTCTTGACATTGAGTCTCTGGTTACAAAATAAAATGTAAAAGCTATGGAGAGGACAAGGAGAGAGTTCTGCTCCACAGAGAATGATCTTAACTCGCAAGTGAGTGGAAGAAAGGTGTACTTTATCGGACCACAACCTTAAAAGAAACCTACTCTTCACATTTTTAAGACTTTTTAGTTGGACTAGAAAAAGAAATTTTATGTCATCACCAAGGAAAAAAAAAGTCACACAAGAGAGAGCTACGTGCCCTGAAATAGTGTCATGCAGATGAAAGGGACAAAGCGCTCGCCTCTATTGAGAATGTCTGTCAGATGAATGTGACGCTAGAATCTTATGGCCAGCCGCCTTGACAGACACCAATGTGGTGAGTGTTGTCTGGCTTACTGTTCCACCAAGCCAGAAGATGAGCAATTATGTCTGACTCCCTAGAGTACATGAATTGAAAATGAATGAGTGAATACATGGCTTTGCATATGTTTCTGTTTAAATTTATTTCTAGGATTTTTATTTTATTATTATATTTTATATATACATAATAACATATATCAAAAGGAATCTGTCCCTGCATGATATGCCTTGCTTCTTCTTTTGTTCTCTCTTCCATACCCTCCATTCAGCTCTTCTTCCCTTGATTATTTTGAAAAGCTTTTCTTCCTTTTTTCTTTCTGCTCTCTTTTTTAGCCCTTTCTTGTTTTTTATCTTTCCCCTTTCCCAATCTTTGTTCCCAGCTCTCAGTATCTACTACGTATTTTGATCTTTATGTGCCTGTTCAATTTCTCACAGCAGAGAAACAGTGCAGTATTTACACGTGTGTGTGATTTATTTCTCTTAAGAGTACGATCTCAAAGCACAACTGTGTCCTTCTTTGTAGCAGAGTAATTCTCTACTGTATAAAAAAATGTGCATATTCTTTATCCATTAATAATTAATGGGCATTTGGACTGTTTCCACATTTTAGCTATTGCAAATGGTGCTACTATAAATGTGATATAAATATGCTCTAAATATATTTAAATTTAGGGGAATCTCAAGTAAAGGAATAGCGGGCTGGCGAGATGGCTCAGTGGAATAAGAGCTTCCCTGGCAAGTGCAGGGGCCTGAGTTCAATTCCTTGTTCCATCAAAAAAAAAAAAAAAAAAAAAAAAAGAAAGAAAGAAAGAACATTTGAGCACATCTGTTTAACATGTGGAAAGCCAGTTTTTCTGGCAGCATTTATTTAATGGGCTATTTTTTCTTCCAGTCATAATATTTGGCTTCTTTGACAAAAAAAAAAAGTGGCTTCACACATTTGGAGTTCTTTCTACATCTTTTAATCTGTTCCATTGATTCTCAGATTTGGTTTCGCCAATATCCTACTGTTTTTATCATAGTAGCTTTGTAACCTAATTCCAGTCCGAGTTGTGGTGGTGTTCCTTACCTCTGTTGCCCAAAACTGAGTCTTATCTTTTAGGCATTTTCTGATTCCCAAAGAATTTCAGAATTACTTGCTCTAATTCTATGAGATATGCTTAGTTTTTTTTTTTCTTTGTCTTATAAATCAGGATGGCTTTAAATCTGTATAAGAATTTTAGAAGTGTGGCCATTTTAATCAGTTGATTTTTCATATCCTAGAACAAATGATAAATTTCCATATTCTGAAATATTTTTTGATCTCCTCTTTTAAGAGTACTATGGCTTTCAACATAAATATCTTTTATTTCCTTTATTACACTGATTCCTAAGTATTTTATTTTTCTTAATGCTTTTGTGAAAGGTGTTGTTGTTTCCTAATTGTTCTCTCAGTAAGTTCATTATTCACGTACAAGAAGACCACTGATTTTTTGAGTGTGGACTTTGTATAGACTAAATCTGATTGCATATGGACTAAATCTGGTTATTATATGTAAAAGTGTTCTGGTGTTTTTGCTGGTCTTCTGTGAGGAATATCATGTCATCTGCAAATAATTATTTAATTTTTTCCTTTCCAATCTTTTTTCTTTTTATTTCTTTCTCTTATCTAATTGCTCTGGCTAATGTTTCCAAAACAATATTGAATGATATTGGTGAATAAATCTTATTCCTTGTTATAGATGGAAAGCTTTCTGTTTTTGATCATTTAGTATGATGTTGGCTGTTTGTTAGCCATAGATAGCTTTTACCATATAAGATAAAGACCACCTATTTCAATTTTCTGTAGAGGTTCTACATGAATGGGTGTTGGACTTCTTTAAGTGCTTTCTGCATCTATTGAGATGACTTACTGTGTTTGTGCTTGGCTCTTTTATGAGGTGTATTACACCTATTGATTTGTGTATGTCGACTGATCCTTGCATCCCTGAGATGAGACCTACTTGGCCATGGTATGTAATCTTGATGATTCTGTTTGCCAATATCTTAATTGAGGATTCCGGTGTCTGTGTTCACTAGGGAGTTTGGCTATAGTTATCTTCCTCTGGTTTTGGCATCATGGTAATCCTTCCTGCTGATAATAAACTTCAGAGTATTGTTTTTCTCTAAATTTCATTAAAGTTTGTGAAATAATGGCATAAAGTCTTCTCTAAATTTGTTGTTCGTTTCAGCAGTGAATCTGTCATGGCTTTGACTTTTCTTCGCTGGTAGTTTTTAATTACATCTTAATTTCATTAACTGATATTAGTTTATTCAGAATTTTTACCTTCTTGATTTAATTTTGGTAATTTATATGTATCTAAGGATTTGTCTATTTTTCTGTGTTTTCAATTTTATTAGAATACAGGCTCTCAAGGTAATTATTGATGATTTTCTGAATTTCTATAGGAAATGTGATTTCATACTTTTTATTTCTACTTGTATGAATGTAAGTGTTTTCTTTCTTGATAGGCTAGGAGTTCAATTTTATTTAATATTAAAAAAACCAAATTTCACTCATTCTTTGTGTTGTTTCTTAGTCTCCATTGAAGTAATTTTTGCCTTTGTCTTTATAAATTTTTCCCTTTTCTGAGCATTTGACTTAACTTTCTCTTCTTTTAGTAGTTGCTTGAGGTTCAACATTATGTTGTTTATCTGACATTGCTCTGTTTTCCTTACATATTTACTCAGCACTGAAAAATTTCCTTAAGGGAAATTTTCACTGTTTGATGAATTCCAGGTATGTTGTTTTGGCACTTTCTTTTAATTGCATAAATTTTGTAATTTCTTCTTTAATTTTGCCATTGATTGTTCAGGAAGGTGTTACATAGTTTTCATGTGTTTATGAAGATCTTGTGGTTTCCTTTGCCTTTGATTTCTCATTTCATTGCAGTGTGGTCTGACAATATTCATGGGATAATTCTTGTTTCTTTTTAACTAAAGCATGTTCTACAAGCTAGTATGTGGTATATTTTAAAGGATATACAGTGTGAAGCTGAGAAAATGTATTTCTGTTGTTGTGGAGTGGAATACTCCTTAGATATCAACCAACCCTATTTGTTCAAAAGTTTGGTTCAGTTCTAATATTTCATTGTTCATGTTTTGTCTAGTTGATCTGTTTTTTACAGTGGGATATTGAGGTCTCTCATAACAATTACATTAGCTCTTATTTCACTCTTTATATCTGATAATATTTCTTTTATATAATTAGGTATGCCAGTATTAGTGCATATACTTTTATGATTTCTATCTCTTCTTTTTGTACTGTTCCTTTTACAAGTGACCATCTTTGTCTCTCTTAATCAGATTTGACTTGAGATCCCTTTTATCTACAAACAGAATAGATATTTCTGCCCTCCATCCAAGCTTTTGTTGCATGGAGTGTTATTTTTCATCCTTTGACTATCAGTCTATGAATGTTTCTTGAGTTAAATGTTTCTTGATTGCAGCATATTGTTGAATCTTCTTTCTTAGTCTATTTTGCTAGTCTGTTTCTTTTGACTGGTAAATTGATACCATTAAGATTGGTGGTTATAAATATCATGTATTCACTTATCCTAATTATTTAATTTTTCTGTCCTTAGTTTCCTATTTTGTCACTTAATTTCTTCCCTTGACTGCTCTATTCATTCTGTTGTATCATTAAGTTTTACTCTTCGTTATCTCTTTCTACAATGACCTCCATAACATTTTGTGTTGCTGGTTTGGTGTTCATGAATTTCTTCAAGTGTTCTTTGTCATGGAAACATCTTAATTTCCCATCAAATTTCAAAGGTAATTTTGTGGGATACATCAATCAAGGTTGGAAGGCTTTTTTATTTTTATTTTTATTTAGGGCTTGAAATATTCCACTCTGAGCTTTCGTTTTTTAATGAGGTTGTGCACTGAGAAGACTGCATGATTCCAATGGGCTTTCTATTGTAGGTGATTTTTTTCTTTTCTTTAACACATTTTAATATTGGTCTTGTGTTGAGTTTCTGCAATCTTGACTATTTTATGCCTTGGAGAAGATTATTTTTTATCATGGCTAATTGGAGATCCATAGGCCTTACTTATCAGTATGTCAATTTTTTTCTCTCTGTTTGGAAACTTTTCTGCCATGACTACTATGAACAGGTTTTGTTTTTATGTCAATTGTTATGTCTCCTGCTTTTTCACTGACTCTGATCTATCCTCTCTTTTTCTTCTAAACATCATCTAGCAGCTGTTGTATTGATATTTGTGTGTGTGATTTCTTGATATTTTTAAGAAATATTTCATTTCATGGTCATTATTCCTACTCCTGTCTACTAGACCTACAGTCTACTAGACTGTCTTCACATTAGCTTGTTCTGCTAGGAGTACTTTCAATGGAATGTTTAATTTCCTGGATATGTGTTTAAAACTGTTTCATGGACTCCATTTCTTTCCTACATTGGACATTCATGGTTCCCATCATTTTCTTAAGCTTCTCTATTTTTGACCTACATATTGTTTAGAATTACTAAACTTGTGTTTTAATCTCTGTAGTTACCTGGCAACTTATTTCTGACTTGGTTTTTTCTAGGGCCTCACTGATCTGCTTTGTTACTGCATTATCACAGAGAGTTCAGGTGAGTGAATTTGAGACTGTTTGATTCCATTCTTTCTGGATTTGTCCTTGGTGAGTTTCAAGTATAAGTTGCATCTTGTTTAAGTGTCTCCTTATTTTCTATTTCTTTTTTAGTGTAACTCTTGGACAGATCCTATTTTAAAATAATTTTATTGAGAAACAAATAGCCAAGAGACAGATTCAAAACTTATTAGTAGGACAGTTTCACTAATTAGTACATTGCATATTGGCTTCTTACTGGTTATTCATAGTACAAGATGCAGACATGATATCCTGTCCAGAAACACTATTAAAACAAATCTTTCTATTCACTGAATTAAGAGAAAGTAGCTGTTTATCTATTCTAATTGTTTTGAATATAGAGATACAAAATGATCCTTTGTTTGTATCCCCTTTTTTTTGATCAGTTTTGTCAGAGATGGGTATTCCATTGTCATTTAAATATTGTAGGTAAATTCAGCAAAATACTCCAATGCAGTCCAGTAGTCCATTATAGTAGTGGGTTTTCCATAGAACTGGTAATGTCAGAAGATATTGACTTGAGCCTTTTCCAACTCAGCATATTAATGTGGCTTTGCTTTTTATACTTCATTTTTATACTTTTCTCCTGGATGGTTTAGACCAAGATAAAGCAAGACCTATACAAGAAGAAATGTAACTTTTGTATCTGACAAGGTCAGTTAAATTCCCCTCAGTATTTACCCTGAAACCCTGTACCAAAGTCTGTAGATCCTTGGGCAGATCCTTTTAAATTGCTTATACTGAATGGCTTCATTGCTAGTATTTAGAACATTTAGGAAATGGCTACTTCTCGGAGATGTCTTCCAGGCATACTTGACTTTTGAGTTTTGAGCCTTTTGCAAGTTCCTAACTCTCCAGTTTACTGAGGAATGAGAAGGTGCTGCTTATTTTGCCCAGGTCCCTGTTCTTTGGCACTGACCTACAGTACTGTGTATGACACTTAGGCTATCTCAGCCTTCGCTTACGAGGAGGAATTCATTAGAACATTTGCTTCACCTTGCCCAAGTATTGTAATAAGGAATAATAATAGAATCAAACAGCCTACAACTGTAAACTGTAGTAAGTAATTATTAGCTTACCACCTTTAACTGTATTAACTAAATTTGTGGCTATGTGTCAAAATCTAAAACAAACTTGAAAACTGTTTGCAGTGTAGAAGTCTTCAATATGGCAATTTCACCTTCAGCAGAGAAAATTTAAAAGGGGTAATATGAACTATAGAGAACTAGAAGAAGAAAAGATTAGAATAGGGAACTGCAAAAGAAAGAAAAAGTAAGTCTGCTTCAAAGTGTGCCTCTACTGTCACTGATACACAAAGTGGGCAGATGGGGTACAGAAATAGGTTGATTAAGTCTAGGAAGGCAGGGGCTGGGGAGATGGCTCAGTGGAATAAGCGCTTCCCTGGCAAGAACAAGGGCCTGAGTTCAATCCCCGGTTCTGCCAAAAAAAAAAAAAAAAAAGACTAGGAAGGCAGTCATAGCTTAACTGTGTAGTAGTGCTTAATTCCAGAAAGACTGCACCTTTAGTTCCAATGAAAGTCCGGCTCGTTTCTGTCTTGAGGTTGATGTTAACACCTTTTGTGTCTCCTACTGGCTTGAACATGGTAACTCCATCTCCTGCCAGCTTGAACTCTGCAGCCTCATCCTGACCCTGGGAGCTGCTAGATCTTTCTTTTAAATTTAAAAGCCATTCTCAGACCTGGACACCTAAGATATTTTAAAGCTTCCATTACGCTGACCGCTCCATGATCAATATGTCACCATCACTTGGAGCTTACTATGGTAGGTACCTTTGGATATCTGTCTAGACTAAGAGAAATGCTTTCCGCCAGCACTTCACCGAGTCTTCATATCTGACTTTTATCAATCTGAATTCGTCTTTCAGATCCAGGATTTGACCAAGCCATACCACAGAGATCATGACTAGAATTTTTTAAATGGAACTGAAAGGCAGAACTGCGCGTGAGGAAAATGCAAACATTAAATTTATATCAGGACTTTTTCTATTTGACTTGCATTTGTGAGGTGAGAAGTTAAGTTGAGAGAGAAAAATTAGAAGGCTGAAAGAAGAGATAAGATTTATTTTCTAGAGTGTTCAGGTTGCTTCGTTTTTATTTTTATTTTTAGAATCTTGTATTTTCACAATGTGATAGCTTAACATCTCCAGTTTTGCTGAACATCTTATTTTATATGTTTACAAAATTGTATCTTTTTTTACTAGATAAGCTTTTCTCACTTCTACGACTTCACTGTATAGTACCTTAACAATGACATGAATGATACCTATTTTCCCTTTTTGGAAAAATGTGAACATTGCTCCAAGGAGATTTAAATTTATATATTTATTAACTTAAAATTGTGATGAGTTCAATATCTGGAGCCATCATGGCTGGGTTGAATTCTTTCTGTTGTACTTATTTGCCTTGAGTCTTTGGTCAGTTTTTCTAGCTTTTCTCTGTTTGATTTTTCTATATATTTAAAATGGTGATGATAGTTTTAACCACTCTGTAGACAATGGGAATTCAATTAGGTTATTCTGCTTTCTCTTCTGAAAGAAGAGAAAATCTTTCACCCTTTCTTTTCAAGTAGCTCACATTGATAAAGCTATTATTATTATTGTTGTTGTTGTTGTTGTTGTTAGGTACTAGGGGTCAACTCAGATCCTTACACTTGCCAGGCAGAGAAAGTGTTTCTGAGCTATCTCCGCAGCAAATCAGTGTCTCGTATACCATCATAAGTGTTTGAAAAAGAAATATAGTTTTAAAAACTACCTAAATGATGAACAGTGATTAGAATTATTCAATACATTGTTTTCTTTTTATAATATGGTTTCTC